>BPLR01016823.1:0-15601 GCA_021605095.1 Caerostris extrusa
TTTTTAACAATGATTAAAAATAATTATGTAAAATAAATGTTTCGTAAAAATGTAACATTGATTATCTAAATTTTCCGTAAATATAATTACAAATATATATACAGAAATATGCTACTAAAAAAATAAAAAAAAAACTATAAATAACGTGTTTGTGACTATTTTTTGTAACAATGATTAAAAATTTATTAGTAGCTAATGATTTATTAGTAGCTAATATAACCTTAAGTTCAACTATACTAATACAATGTAGTGACACAAATATCATTGTTTTTCTAATTTTTTTACATTTTCTGAATAAAAAGATTATATATCAAATGATAAATTTATCAAATAATATTTAAAAAAGGCTTATGAATTTAATAGAATAGAATTATACGAGTATGAGAAATCAAATGTAGCTCCAGTCAGTAAACAACTATTTTATCTTATTATTATAAATCATGAATTATTTAAGAGTTCTGTGCTGCCCATTTTTATACGAGGATTGCTTTCAATTAAACTCATAAAATACTTTTAGCACCAGAAACTACGTTAGCGGAATTAAATTGCAATCTTACTTTTGCTTCAGATGTCTTTTGAGTGAAACATACGATTATGTAAATAAACACTTTGCTTAAGAGAGCTTGTTTATGGAGAGTGTGAAGTAAATATTTAATTAAATGATACAATAAAAACGAGCAGCTCTAAAACGGGCAGTTATTTTAATTACAATGTTCTCTAATAAAAACTACAGAGCACGCCTCTAAGATTAATTAAATTTCTCAGCAGTCTTATTTATGAAATTTTTATGTTACTGTAAACATCAAAGCAATGCAAGCTCTTCCTTTGTATCTTGGAGCTTTATGTAGTGAAAAATTGTTTTAATTGTACAAATCTTTTAGTTGAAATAATTCCCACTGCAGTGGTACTGAAATTTCACTTGTTTGTTAGGAGAATTATTTAAAAATATTCTTTGATTATTTACTGATTTGACAGGAATTTGTGCTTTTAAATTAATATTTTAATAAAATTAAGGGAAGGGATATATCATTTCTGTTCCGAGGGGAAAGGAATATATAATCTTTAACAAGTGTAATAACAACATATCTCTCAAATCTGACAGCTCAAATCAAATCTTTGTCAATCAAATCATAATCTTTGTGTAATCACTCAAATCTGACAGCAAATAAGCAGTGTCGTGTATATTTTACATGCAATCAGTGTTTTGTTCTAATGAGAACAACCTGTCACTGAAATGTGATAACAGATCGTCAAATTAGCGATCGTCAAATTAGCGATCGTGAAATTAGCTATTGTCTGATCGACCTTGACAAAATATTTACAAATATATGGTATGGACTACGTCATGAGTTGCTGCATCGTGATTGATATGACAGGCGAGGAAGAGTCCACTCCAATAAGAAGTGAGGGAAGCTAACCCCCACCCTCGCTTAACGGGTTTTCTTAAAGAAATGTTTTTGAAAAGGAGAGGAAGAGTGTTTTGCGACGAGTCGACAAGAATCGTTGTTTTTCTCTTTTTGCTGTAAAGTGACTGAACACATCGGAAATTTCGCTTGTCAAAAAGTGAGTGACAAAATGAGCCCTTTGTGATTTCGTGTATCACGCCGTATGAAAATAAAAGTCTGTCGCAAACCGAGTACATTAGATTCGTTGTAGACTCGAGAACTCTGAAAATCTCAGATCTTGGGATGAAATTTAAATCTTTAATTTTCATTTTTTTTTGTAAATAATACATTAACCTAGTCTTCTGTATATATATATATATATATATAGTGCTTCTAAATGAAAATTAAAGTGTTTTCATGAACCAGAAAGTGGCCCTCTTCTTGAAACCGTTATAGGTCTAAATATAGGCTGAGATGTCACAATAGTAAAATTTGCATAACTGGGCGAACAATCAGTATTTAAATTTTTAGATGCAATTCTCTTTTAAATCGTCTCTTATTAATAAGTTTAAATTTCCTATTTGTGGAAATTAATATTAAATTAATTGCATAAAAATCGTTGACATATATTTAATTGCCTTATCCTGATTATTTTTATACAACAATCAATTAGTTAAAACTAAAAGCAAATTTTACATATAAATTGTAGAATATTTTCTTTTAAAATTCCAATGGAAAGTTAATTCATCACCCTAAATTCATAAAACAAATAATTTCATATATTTTCCAACTTCATGCGTAGTTGAAGTTTTCAAGTCACATACGAAGATATTTCTAATATTGAAAAATAAATGCATTTTAAAATTTAAATAATTACTAATTAAAAAAAAAACTAAATTATTGAATTACATAAAACCAGAAGAATTATTTGAAATACTTTTTATTTAAGTTAAGATTTCTATTATTTACAAAAAATAAACCTTGAAAAATACATTTATTTTTGGAACTATAAAAAAAATATTTTTTTAACTTCTTCTGAAACAATATTCGAAAGAAGTTCATGTAATTCTCAGAAAACTGCTCGTAAATCTACTCATATTTCATACTCCATGTAAAAGCCTTTTCAGACTCATATATCTCCACAAACTCACACACTTTTAGAACTGAGAACATTGGATCCACTTTTCACCATATGTCAAAACATTGACGTAGAACGCTTTCAAAAGGGGTCCGAAGAACGCTACTTTCAATAAAACATTCGGAGAAAATGTTTTTAGACAAATCTGTTTCAAACCGAGTAATAAAAATGCCCTTTTAAAGGAAAAACATAGGGAAGCGAGCACATCTACGCATTTGTCTCAAAAACTTCCATGCTTTTCTGAAATGAAAAAAGAGAGATATAAAAGAAAAGAAAATGTATAGCGGGTTATAAAGCCGTTACAGGGTAGAAAAACCTATTACAAGGCTTCTTCTACTCGGGAACATAACATTTTTTTAACTTTCTTCTGATTCACTGTAGAAGAAAAAAAAATAATAAAAAAAAAAAAGATGAAAATTGGAATGGCGAATAGGTCAAAATGAACATGAAATGGTGGCGGAAAATTTTTTTTTTTTTTTTTTTCAGGCATCCAAGATTATTGAAGCAGTTTTTGCAGAGATAGAATACGAAAAAACTAAAAATAAAATAAAATAAAATGGGAATTGCAGAAGTGGAGAAAAAATCCCAGCTTTGGTATCAAAAAAGGAAGACAAATGTGATCGAAACCGTGATAGAACTCAGAGTATAAACTTTTGTGGCCCAAATTGAATTCCGGAAGATAGTTGGAGAGCAAAAAAAAAATAAGAGGAAAAACATATCGCTTACTTTTGGATCAAAATTGTATAAGTTTTTCTATATGTAGAGCTTAACTAAATAATTTAGGGCTACTTTTAAAACTATTTATTTTATAAATTTTATCAAAAAAGTGAAAAATAAAAAGGGAATAGATATACTTATTTACCCCTACACAACATAAATTGTTCTTATAGCCCTAAATAACGGGGCAATTTCAAATGATTCATGTTTTTAGTGCAATGTAACCATTCCTAGTATTATCATACTTACCTAACATATTTTAACCATATCTAGCAAACATTCATAAATCACAGTTTATAAGCAGAAAAACTAAATTCTTGTTATATAAAACCTTTATTAGACTTATTTTTGGTCTATGGCGCTGAAACTTGTATTTTTGCAAGATCTGACGAGGACCATTTGGGTACAATTCAGCGCAAGATTTTATTGGCTATTCTTGGAAAGTGATTGGTGAAGAAGGTACAACGCAAAAAATTATATATGCTATAAAGACACAGATATTATAAAATATATTAAGATCAATAGACTAAACTAGGCTCCTCATATATTTAGAATGAATGATTTAAACCCTGTAAAAAGATTTGTTTTGTCAAAGCCACCTGGATAAAAAAGAAGATTATGACCCAAGTTGACGACTCCATGTTGGATAGACGCAGTTGAACAAGATTTTGCTCTACTAAAGGTTAAGAATAGGAGGACCCTTGTCACCCAAAGGAATGCATGGAAATCTCTTCAAAGGAAAGCCTTGGCCAACTCTGGGCAATCGATGATGATGACTACTATTGATGATGATGATGATAATAAGCAACACTCATAGCATTGCATAGTAACCTTCCATTGTTTATTTCATTTGTGAACATTTATTGTAATTCAGTGTTTATTTTCTTGGTAAACAATCACCGTAATTAAAAGTTTATTTTTTATGAGCAATTTTTGTAATTGAGTGTTTATTTTCTTGGTAAACAATTACCGTAATTAAAAGTTTATTTTTATGAACAATTTTTGTAATTGAGTGTTTATTTACTTGGTGAAAATTCTTTATAAGTGAGTGTTTATTTACTTGGTGAAAAATTATTGCAATTGTGTATTTTTTTAAGGAAGAACATTCATGAATTGTTCTTACAAACCTAAATAACGCTGCAGTTTCAAACGATTCATGTTTTCAGAACAAAGTAACAATTTTTAGCATTATCGTACCTAACATATATTAACCATACCTAGCAACAATCACAGCATTGCATAGTAACCTTTATTTTCTTTGTGAACATTTATTGTAATCCTGTGTGTTATTTTCTTGGTAAACAGTGATTGTAATTAAAAGCTTATTTTTTTGCAAACAATTTTTGAAATTAAATGCTCATTTACTAGGTGAACAATCATTGTAATTCAGTGTTTTTTTTTAATGAAGAATCATTGTAATTGATTTTTTATTTTTTATTGAACAATTATTATTGGTTAAATGTCGTTGATACATAATATATTAGCCGATAAAATATAGAGAAATGATGTATCAAATTTATTGAAATCAAGTTTTCTGATGTCTATTTAATAAAAATAGATTAATTATTTATATATTGGTATGATGTTTATTTGCTCATATTCCAGTTCAATTTTTTTATTGACTTGATGAATCATTATGTTAGTATTTTTCATATTTTGAATTTAATGTATTTATTTATTCGTTGTTGTTTTTATACAATTAGACATTAATGTTTTGCAAATATGAAAGCTGTAGTTTCGTAAAATAAAAATTTAATTTTCGTAAATGATTGATTGCAGTAGTATTATATAATAATCACACGAGTACATTGAATATTTATTCTTGCAGAATTTTTTTGATTTTTATTGTGTAAATCGCCATTAGTTTGTTTTATTTCGAAAAATTTTTTAAAACGAATTAAAAGTGTGTTATTTAATGATGAGCAACACCTTTGACATATTGAGTAATATGAAATAAATTTGACAATCATAAATGTAATTTATTAAATTTAAAGTAAATATGAATATTAAATTGTGGTAAAAATTTTTTTCAGAAACCTTGATTAAGTAATGAAGCAGTTTTTCAGAGGTAAAATAGAATAAAATATAAATGATATTCATGAAAGAGGTGGAAAATAACTCAGTTTTTGTATCCAAAAGGAAGACTAATATGGTTTATTTACTTATTTAACAACTTTTATTAATGATTGCTTATTTCCTTATTGAATAATTATTATAATTGAGTGTTCATTTTCTTTGTAAACACTTATTGTAATTGAGTGTTTACTTTCTGGGTAAACAATTATCGCAATTAAATGTTTATTTTTTTTTTTGAAAAATTTTTGCATTGAATGTTTATTAAAAAGGTGAACAGTTATTGCAATTGAGTGTTTTTTTAACAAAGAATTATTGTAATTGGGTTCTTATTTTTTATTTAACAACTCTTATTGGTTAAATATGAATATTTGATACATAATACATTACAAAATATATTTCAATATGCATTTAAAAAATTATGGCTAATCTTTCGTCAGTATTAATCATGAATGAATTCAATAAATGTTTCGTCATTAAAATTATTTGATTTTTTTTAATAATTCAATAATTAATTTTATAATTAATAAATAGTAATATAATAAATAATTAATAATAATTTTAATTTTAATTTCAAAATAATTAATAATTGTTAAAAATATTTTCTTAAATATTCAGGAGTTTTACAAAAATTTATTTTAAACATAATATCATAGATCCGCTTAAAATGATTAAAAGAAAAGCATTACTCTATATTTACCTTTCTATATTATTTATAGAATATCAAATTAAAAGAAAATAACTGTTTACCTACAATTTGAAATAGAAATCTCCATCATAATTTATTTAATCAACAATTCTTTGAACAATATATGAGAGAAAATGATTTTCTTATATACATTCAAAGCAAACCAACAAAACAAAACATTACCAATTAAAATAAAAAAAATAATTAATTATTTTCTGAAGCTTAAAATTTCAGAAAAAGAAATTGAGGATAAGAAATATTAATATACAAATAAATACAGGTATAAAATTTAACGTTATCAATATGAAAAAAGAAAAAAAATTACGAAAATTCAAAAATAAAATTTAAAATGTAAACAGTAAACCCCATTTTAATAAAAATTGATAGGGGACAGACAAATGAAATAATTAATTTCAGAATGGAAACTATAAGTAGTTGTTCATCAAGTAAATAAACACTCAACTACAAAATTGCTTACAAAAAATTAAACTTTTAATTAGAATAATTGTTTACCAAAAAAAAAAAAGCACTTAATTAGAATAAATGTAGTTAATATCCATTGTATATGCTTTTCAAAAGAACTATGAATTAAAATAAATTAGACATAGAACTTATTACTCTCTAACAAAACATTTTTAAATTTTAATTTGTGATAAAAGCAGAGAAAGCCCTCTGAATCGTATTCCGGTGTCGCCCATAACTAGGTGGGGATATTGACTACTATAATACTGAGGAATCAGAAAAAATACAGTACAAATACATAAATAATATATTTATTAATGTATATGCACTAAGTTATTTTTTTATTGAGCCTTAATACACATATATATATATAGAGAGATATATAATGCATATACTTAATACATACTATGACATTCCACCAAGCTATAATATTCTTTATGGGAGATTTTCTGCCATGTACTTTCTTTAATCTATTGTCAAAACAATATTGCAGTATATGATATCAAAGAAATTCAAAGTTTTACCTTATTGAACATAAATCCTCGAATACTACTACCTAACAACTAATGTTGTACCAAATAATATTCAACAATGGGTATTACTCCTTACGTCTTATAACTAAAGAAAAACAAATGTAGAATTTCAAAAATTGTATCCGAACACTCATAGAAGAACAGTAACATGTTATATGAATACATACGAATCTGATTCTTGAAAAATATTTTCGATTTGCTTGATTTGATGTGTTAAATTCACTGAAAAATAAATAACTTTTCATAAGCTCACGTACAAAAATATACGCCAAAAATACATCTGAAAAAAAGAAAAAAAAAACACCATCAGAGAGGCATTTATCTTCTGAAGTGAAAGAGAACCATTTTCCCATGTATACGAAGAATCGGTGTGAATACGATTCCTTTCTTTAATTAGCGATAAAAACCCTCTGAATCAATGTCTGAACGGTGTCCTGCGCAACAGTTGAGAATATTTACTACTATAATACTGCGGATGTATTCTCAGAAATATTAGGAGTTAAATATTAGAAATGAGAAATATTAGGACTTGAATATTAGGATTCTGAACTATTAGGATTCTAAAATATTAGGAGTTATTCTTTTTTATTGAACCCTAATACATATCTATAACATTACACTAAGATATACAATTCTTTGTGAGAGATTTTCTGATATATACTTTATTTAATCTATTTTCAAAACAATGTTGTAGCATATGACTTCAAAGAAATTCAAAGTTTTATCCTATTGAACATTAATCATGGTATACTACTACCTAACAAACTATATAGTGCCAAATAAAAACCTTGCCTTTATTTTTTCTGTAAGATATTTACTATTCAAAATATTAATATTCAACAACCAATATTGCTTATTACATCTTATAACTAAAGAAAAACGAGTATAGAACTTCAAATATTTTATCCCAAAGCTCACAGACGAACAGTAACATAGTATATGAATACAATACGAATCTGATTCTTGAAAAATATTTTGCGATTTGCTTGATGTGTTAAATTCACTGAAAAATAAATAACTTTTCATAAGCTCATGTACAAAAATATACGCCGAAAATACATCTGATAAAAAAAGTAAAAGAAATACCATCAGAGAGGCATTTATCTTCTGAAGTGAAAGAGAAGCAGTCTTTTTCCCATGTGTATGAAGAATCGGTGTGAATACGATTCCTTTCTTTCTCAAACACAAAACCTGTCAGTGAATAATAAATGCGCTAAAAATGCAGAGAGATACTCTATTTCTCCAGAGTGGTGTTTGGGCTACGGAATCGAAGATTTACATTTCCATAACATTCATATTTTGCAAAAACGTTTTATATGCAGAAATGTAATACATTACAGGGTGAAAGAACTTCATGAATTGCAAAAGCGTTAATATAAGCGATATCAGGGTGTCGATGTTGTTCATTTGTTTCGTTATAAATAACAGTTTGCATATCTAACTCGTTAATAGTGTGGTTTAGAATACGGGATTGCTGCAGGAATTGTATAGAAAGTAATAACAAATGATGATTTATTCGTTTTGGTGCCGAGATTTGAATAACTTTTCTGAATTTATTTATTAAAGTTTAGTTTTAGAAACTGGGAACTTTGTAAATCTATTTTGACAAAGTTTTTGAATTAAATAAAAATAAGTTTTGAAACTTGTGTCTGTTTTGTTATTCACTGTTGATAGATTATTTTAAAATGGTTAAATTTTGGCTTACAATTATTTTAATATTAACTGAACGTTTTTAGAAAATATTCAAAATCATAATACAAAAATATTTTTAATATTAGTCAATGATGTTTAAAAGTAAATCTTAAATCTTAATCTTAATCCTTTGTGTCTGTTGATGATAAAAGTTTTATTTGATTAGCTCTTATAGTAAATAACATAAAACCTTCTTGTTAATAATAAAAAATAACATAAAATTCATGAAATAAAAATGCTTAGATAAATACATGCAAGTAATTTGTAATCTTGTTAAAATAACGTAGAATATTAAATCAATTCGTAAAACTATAGTTGATTCATGTGAATTTGACATGTTCACATATTATTTATATTAAATTAAACTAAATAAAATGAAAATTGAAAACATCGACACCAGAATTTCACGTGAAATGATGAAAATTTTGTGTAAAGAAATTAAAAAAAAAAATTTTTTAATTATCTTGAATTATTAATTTTCTATCTATTAAATATAAAAATCAATCTGCAAGTAAGACTTTTCGAATTTATTATTATATATATGCGATATTTTTCTTACTTTAAACGTTACAAAATTCAAGTCAACTTAAGAGTCCCTACTTATTTATACAGATAATTGTGTATTTTATTTGTATGTTTGTGTGTATTTGATTTGATTTATTTCATTTATTTGTATTTGATTTGATTTAGATGTTTATATATTTGATTTACTTGTTATACATGATTTAAATGTTTGTTTTAGGTAACATTTTTTAAATTTATATTTATTATTTTATTTATTGTACATCTATTTTTTATTTATTAAGTTTAATGATAATTGCTATGTTAGTAAAATGTCATTAGGCTTTGATATTTAGTATAAGTCATTTCGTTGAAGTAGGAACTAAAATTGTTTTTGAACTATGAATTTTTCGAATATTGTACTAAAAAAAGCATTTGAGGAAAGTTACATTTTTCAACTTTAATTCTAAGAAAATGTGCTGATAAGCTCATCGAAATTCATGAAAACTTATGGGAGAACATTCATCTGAAAGAAGTTGCAAAAATTATTTAAATGATTAAAAAAGACGGGATTTTGAATCAAAAGACCAATACAGTCGGAGACAAAAAGGGAATAAGGTGCTAAAACTGGTCAAATTTTTATTGGTTTGGTGATATCAATAGCAACTGAGGCATTTGTAAATATCACTGCCTAAAAAAATTAACAACCAGAATAAGAAGACATCATTTTTCAACATTTTACTATGATTTGCAACATTTTACTGTCCTTTTTAACATATTACTACAATTTTCAACATGCTTGTATACTATAATTTTCAACATGTTACTGTAATTTTCAACTACAGTTTAACATTTTCAACATGTTACAGTCTTTTTAACATGTTACTATTTAGAGATTTTCAACATGTTACTGTCACTTTGACAGATGCTACTATCATTCTCAACATGTTAATATCATTTTTAATATCTTAATATCACTTTCTACATCTTAATAACATTTTCAACATGTTACTGTCATTTGAAAAATTATTAAATGCTACTATCATTTTCAACATTATTTTTTATAATTTTCATACAAATTGCTTATTTTTTTTTTGAAAAATTTTCAACAAGTTAAATACCAACATGTCCCATACTACTAATCAAGACTAAAACCATTTGGGAAAAGCTTTCATGGGAAAACTTATGGCCAGCCACCACATTCTTCATACATTGCTTCTTCTGATTTGCTTGCTTCAATCGATGACGCATGGCCTGTCTCTGAGCAGTATTACCATTCTTTTAGCTTTATTCGTGGATAGTCTCAAAATACAAATCGTTGTTTCGACAAAGAATCCTTGTTTTTCAGAGATATGCAAAAAAGTATGTCCAGTCAAGAACAATATTTTATGGATGTGTTATATTTTTAATGAAATAGATGAATTAAGTCTATCTAATTACATTTTCATACAAAATGTTTGCATAATTCTAATCAAAATCAATTTTTCTCAAAAGAACTTTTCCAACACACTGATGCAGGTATCATCAAAAAAGTAAACGATTTGAAAACTTGCATTCAGCCACTTTTCAGGTCGCTGTACCTGCTGCACTAATGTTTTTGCTTAACCCAACCGAGCATCAAATCGATAATCCATCAGGAAAATGGGCATCAAGCACCGTTTTAATAAACTATAAAATTCAGTCTTTTGAAACTACAAATCTGAAATCGATATTATTCAACACCCAAGTAACACAGTGCCGACTGCAGTACGGTTATTTCAAAAATTTTATCCCCCAACCAGAAACGCATGGAGAATTTCACCGCTATCATCAGAATCCATTTCGAATTCAGAGCACACGGTTTTCTGGATTTCAAAGTAAAAGAAATGATTATCTGGGAAGATACTTATAAAGTAAGAAGCATTTCGTATGGTGGGGGAACGCATCTAACAAACTGTGTGCAGAGGAATCTACTGATAGGAGAGAAGTAAACTTCAGTAAACAAAAACCTCAAAAGAGCTTATTTCGATTAAATAAACCCCTCTTTTTTTTTAGATTTCAGCTTCAGAGATTTAGAACAGAATAAAAATGATTGGATGAAACCGAAACACAGATAGTATTGTATTTCTGTCTTTAGATAGGAGAATAATGATACAGAAGATACATGAAAAGACATTTCAAATAGGTATGCTTTGTCAACAGAAATATCTTTCACCAAGTTTTGGATTTATTAGATTATAGATATTACATGAGTGTTTATCAATTGTATAGTTGAATCGTTGATAAATTATGAAAATTGTAAAGAATTTTGTACAAAACGTATAAAATATACTAAGTAGTAATAATTTAATATGTCATTGCAAATACTAACAATTTAAATATTAAGTACAGGAAAATATTACTTTCTAAAAAGTTTTGAATAATTTAAGAGTTTTATGTTTATGTACAAGAATAGTTTCTTTGCATTTTGTTTGTTAGATAAAGTTGCATATCATAAATCATATGAATTCAAATAAATTTATTCACTAGTTTTAAACAAAAGTATACTTTTTCATAAAAATGCTTCTTGTGTAAAGTAAAAAAAAATTCTCTAAAAGAATCTATTTTCTCTAAGGAATAGAGGTTTTTTTTTTATTTGAAATATTGTTGTCAAATAATAATAACATTTTCAAAATAAGGAATAATAATAATAATAATAGTAATAATGTATAAAAATCATTTTATTTTAAATGTTTTTTTTTAAAAATTAACTTTTAAAAGGGAAAGATGGATATGAGTTTTTTCATTATTTTAATTCATGTTATACTTTTACTTAAGATCTGTTGCTTCATATTTATAATTTATTTAATTGAAAATTATTTATAAGAATTTCTCGTAATTTAATTAGACATTTTCTGATTTACATAACATTTAACATTAATACATTACATTTAGTAACCAGAATAAAAGTTGCATTTATTTATAATTCTTTTTTTGTATAAATATATAACAGCATCCAATGAATCAAATCAGATAAATACGTATTACAACAATTTTACATTTTTTTTATTAAGTTTGTCTAATAAGTACTAGAAATACTTTCAATAAATTTTAATCATGATAATATTAACAATTGTAGGTTTAATAATAGGTTGATAAATAAAATAGATAAAATATTCCGATTATAAATTTATCCATAATTTTTTGATTATTTTAATTACAGTAGATAAGATTTCTGTAAATAAATTCACATACATTATACATTATATTCCACATAAATATACATTATATATTTTGAACTTTACAAAATCAATTACTTTCTAAAGAAAGTTCGTAAAGAAAACTGTAATATATGAAATATTTTCCTACATCCATAGCATCATATAAAATAAACTTCGCCCTATATTTATACTCTGCTAACTTCCCAAGGGAGGATTACTGTGAGAAATGACTAAGTCTCCAAGATTATGAGTTAAACGGTTGAAAGTACTTATGTTTTTAATCGGCCGAGAAATCATCAATCCGTTTCCTCATTCAGCTGAAAGAGGAGGATTAATTGGCAGGATTTTCATAAGCCATATCAAGCTGTTAGTAGCCCTACCATATTCAGCAAAAGCAATCTTCATAGTTACGATTAAATCACATATTTTTGATTTTCATAGTTCTAAATGAAAACCATTTAAGTATTTTGATGTAAAAATTATTCAGTTGCTATAAAATAATGTTTAAGTGACATAAAATAAAAATACTGCATTTATAATATCATATATTACAATCAAAATAATTTAAAAAATATAATATGATTGTATTAAATCGTTTAATTCAAATGAGCTAATGAAACAAAAATTTAATTCATAAAAATTTAGTCTGCAGCAAACAATAAATTAACAATAGGAGATTTGTGATGAATATATTAAAGCTATTGGAAATGCTATAAAAATAGAAAGAGATGTATACTTTAAATTTTGAGAATTAACTTCTTCGTATTAACACATTAATAAAAAATTGTGCTTTTATATATTGATTATAATCTTCATCTTCTTAGGTATTTGTGCAATGAAAACAGTTGCTTTAACGATTAAAACATGCCATTATAATGATTTGAATTTTTTACAATATTCATGAATCAATTAATTCCTTAACTAAAGTTAATGAGGATTTTCTGACTATCGAAAGCAAAATTGCTTCACAGAGCTACAGGTAAGACAGATAGGAAACAGTTTATATTTTGTCATAGTTCAGTAAAATTACACATGTGACTATATTCCTGAAATTTTATTATGTGAGACTATGACAAAAGCTCCAAAATAAATCCTTTGCATACAGTGTAAAGTAAAAGTTAATAAATTTATTTTTTCGGAAAATGATTGCTAGTAACTGCCACATATATATGTTTAGAAAATGTTTTTTAATTATTCTTATCATACGCTCTCCTCTTCAGAAAAAAAAACATACTGATTTGATAAAAATATGATTTAGAATATATGGACTGTGTGATATATGGAATATTTATGTGTAATGTGGAATATTCCATATAAATATTGTTCCAATATTATTATGGAATAATATTAGAATAATATTTTTTAAATTTTTAAGGTTAATAACGTATTAACCTTAAAAATATTTCGAATTGAACATGAACTCTTTATTATCAACAAAAAACCCTTCAGTCCCTCAAACGAAAAGCAAAAAAAAAAAAAAAAAAAAAAAAAACCATGAAAGTACAGTCTAAAACTTTTCTTTCTCATCATGCACCCAAGATTACTTTCAGAAAAAGAAGTCTTTCACATTTTTGCTGAGCTTTGAATACAAACAAAACCGAAAATCGCATGCACAAATCTAAACACTTCATAATCCACAAACTCGAAAAACCCCAACCTCATAAAAAAGAAGCACTGCAATGCCATTTTTTCTTTAGGGTCTCGATTAAGAAATGGGAGCGGGGAGAAAAAGAACAAGAAATAGATGTAGGAAAATATATCAATAAATGTAACATGAATATTCCGGGAATGGGGCAGAGAGGGGGTGGTCGCAACACACGTAAGGAATACGTGATTGAAGAGACTTACTCCGAGAAAAGCATCTTCCTGGAATTTTTGGTGTATGTTATTAACGTTTTCATACCAGCAGAGCAATTCAAAACCTACGTGTGGACCTCAGAAATGTATTTCGCGTCCAAAAGTATGTAAGGTGCCATACATAGTCACTGCCTTGATGCGTGCTCTTCAAATATAAAAAAATGAAAGCAAACAATTGAAAAGCGTGGATGAAAACGGCGAGAATGGATTTCAGTTTCCTGTAAGCACCGGAACGATGTCTTCTCTGAACGTATATCTTCTGGTTTTTTATTTTGGGGATAAGGAGGGGCTATCGAGTAAGAATAAAACTGTAAATGGTGAGGATGTTTGGTATAAAAGGGTGCAGTATTTGCATAAAGATATTTTTTCACTTATAAGATGGGAAATGTCAAGCTACTATTATCCATCATGAAAACAGAATGATATTTTGTATAAAAATAAAGATGTCATAGTACAGAGGGATGTGGAGTAGAAGTGAGTTGTAAAAGAATAGGTTATGGTGCATATTATAGAAGTATTACGAACTACAGCACTATTGAATAAGAATAAAGCTGTAAATGGTGAGGATGTTGGTATAAAGGGGTGACGCATTTGCATAAAGATATTTTTTTCATTTAATATAGGGTAAGTGTCTACCAACTATTATCCATCATGAAAACAAATGCTATTTGGATACAAATAAGATATTATAGTACAGGGGGATATGAAATAGAACTGAGTTGTAAAAGAACAGGTTATGATGCATATTACAAAAATATTTGCATAAACATTTTGCCTTTGAAGAAAACTGCAAAATAATGTGTCCTGTTTGCATGTCCATGCATTTTATGCACAGTTTTCTTATTCATGAATACAAAAATGCAAGGTTGACTGAAAGTAAAGTCTAGTGAAAGTTTGCATACTTTATGGAGATCTTTAAAACATTAAACGAGTAAATATCAAAGATTTGAATCTTTATATACGAAAGCAATTGTAACTTTGCTTTCTTTTATTTGATACTAATACTTTTGTAGTCAATGCTGTTTCAAAATATTGAAGATATAGAGAAAATATATTCCTTTCTTAAAAGTCTTAGATTTCATGGATATATTTAAAAATGGATAAAATGTTCGTGAAGAGGATTTGAGAATATATAACTTTTTTCAGATTATTTTAGTCTGTTTGCTATCAGTATTTTTCATAAATCAATCTATTGTTCTTTAGTTTAGTTTGTCGCTCTATGATCATTTCTCCACTCTTTAGGTTAATTAGACGGGACTTACAGTTTAAAGTGGATTCCAAATCACTAACAAACATCAAATTCTAACCTGAAGCGCCAAAGGAAAGTACGTTTTCCAACTGGCCATCAGACTAATATTATTCTTAAAAAGTAAGAA
>BPLR01016824.1:0-41283 GCA_021605095.1 Caerostris extrusa
TGCAAAGCCTATTATTTATGTTTTTAATGTAAATAATAAAGATTGTATTGTTTAAACTGTGATTTCTGGCAATGTATTGATTTAGTGGTGTGTTATTGTTGATTTTTAATATTGGATTTTATTTATATTTTAAAATATATGAGAAAGAAAAGTAAACTTAAGAACATATTCTCTTCTTTTCCCTATATGCGACCTGGTGGTGGCCAACTGGCTAACGCTATGGCCATTGGCACAACAGGCTTCAGGTTAGAATCCTGGCAGTAGCGTGGATTTTTGTTTTTGGTTCGGAATCCACGTTAAACTGTAAGTCCCGGTCTAATTAGAATAAAAGTGTGCACAAATGGCCGGGAGAACAACAAACCTAACCAATCTTCTTCGTATACAATATTGATTAGCACTTGATATAAATGTTTGTCAGGAATCCAGTGTACTTTTGAATATTTCGCTACGAAATCTGAATTTGGTGCGTCAATAATCTATTATATATAAGAAAAATGCCTTTCTAGAGATATTGATATGAGATATTACACCTTACCCCTTCCCTTAAGAGAAAAACTGCGAAAAACCGCCAATTAAGGCAACCCAGTGACGGTGAGTTATTGATGAACTTATGCCATTTAGTGTACTTTTTGAGTTAATCCATAATATTCATACTGAATACTTATTGCCATTTATTGTTATATTTTTATTTCCAATGGTGGGAATACATACCTATACACAAATACAACAAAGAAAGTTAGGTAAAACATCAAAACACAATAGAAGAAGTAATCCATAATAAACTCTGGCACGCCAATATCTTGAATACTTATTTCTCTGAAGATATTTATCAAATGTTATTATATATGATTTTTATTTCCAATGGTGGCTTGAATACTATCCAATTCAGCCTATAGCTCTGAAAAGATATTTTCAATTGTTTTTTAAAAAATTTTACAGAATAGTACGACATTCCAGAATAATTTGGTCAAATGTTATATTATGTTTTAATTATTATGGTATTAATACTAATATTAATATTATGCTATTTTTTCCTTTAACTCTATTAAATAAAAATTAAAATCGAGGACTTTAAATTATGTTATATTATTAGTCTTTTGTAAAATTAATTTTTTAATAAAAGAAAGGATTTAATAATTTATTTCCTATATTTTGATTTAGTTATTGTTTATAACTTACTTTTTGTATACCTCATAATTCTGTGAATGTTTATTTAAAATATACAAAAATAGAACCTAACATTTTTTTGTTTCACATAGTACCATAATGAATTCCTTTTAGAAATATCCTTACAAAACAAATACAAATGCTTAAGAATACAGCACATTTGAAACACTGCAGTTCTTTTTTAATTTAGGAAAGCTTAATTTTGCAGTTTTTTGTTTTGTGATATTTAATTTTAACGAATATTTCAAAATTCCTTCTTTAAACAAAAACCCGCTATGTTGCACTTATGTTCACAATTTTGAAATATTAATTTAAAAAAATACAAACACAGGACCTAAAATGTTTTGTTTCATATATTACTTTAATGAATTCCTTTTTTTAGAAATATCCTTACAAAACAAATACAATGCTTAAGAATACAGCACATTTGAAACACTGCAGTTCCTTAATTTTAGTTTTTGTTTTGTACTCATAACAGGTGCTTTATATCCTATGGTAAAATTCGAATACGTTTTAGAAGTACTATTTATATATAATACAATATGTATATAAAAACAAATATTGATATTGGTTTAATATAAAATACAAGGGAAGCCATCAAAAGATTGACAAATAGTTTAAAAAAACTGCAAAAGAAAATTATAAAAAATAATAAATGTATATATTTGTAATATGAAGTATATGTATGTCACTAAATGCATATACAGGGTGATTTTAATTAAAGTCCCGCTTTCAAAATGCTGTAAAAGAAACATTTTGATTTATTAAATACATTTTAACATTAATTTTTTATTTATTTATTGTTCATAGCTTTTTTTTGCAATTTGCCTCCCAATTCTGTGAAATATTAATTTTAAATAAACAAATATAGAACCTAATATTTTTTTGTTTCACACAGTACCTTAATGAATTCCTTTTTTTTTGAAATATCTTTACAAAAGAAATGTTTAAAAATATAGAATATTTGAAATATTTCAATTCTTTTAGTTAAGAAAAGCTTAATTTTGCAGTTTTTGTTTCGTAATATTTAATTTTTTACGAATATTTCAAAAATTCCTTCCTTGAACAAAAACCCCCTATGTACTCAATGTCGTTCACGTATATTAAAAAATTCTGTGAAATATTAATTTAAAATACACAAACAGCTTTAAACAGCAAAAATAATAAATGTATATATTTGTAATGTAAAGTATATGTATGTCACTAAATGCATATACAGGGTGATTATAATTAAAGTCCCACTTTAAAAATTCTGTAAAAATTTTTTTTTTTTTGATTTATTAATTATATTTTGACATTAATTTTTGGTTTAGTTATTGTTGATAGCTTATTTTTAATAATCTACCTCATAATTCTGTGAAGTATTAATTAAGCAAAAATAGAACCTAACATTTCTTTGTTTAACATATTAAATTAATGAATTTATTTTTATTAGAAATATCTTTACAAAAGAAATGTTTAAAAAATATAGAATATTTGAAACACTTCAATTCTTTTTAGTTAAGAAAAGCGTAACTTAATTTTGCAGTTTTTGTTTTGTAATATTTAATTTTAACGAATATTCCAAAAATTCCTTCCTTGAACAAAAACCTCCTATGTACTCATAACAGGTGCTTTATATCCTATGGTAAAATTGGAACACGTTTTGAAGTACTCTTGAATATATTTAATCTTTATTCTTGGTCACGAAGAGGGAAACCTAATATTTTATGAAAACAAATAACATTAACGACTTCAGAAAATTTAAACGAGTCATTCAGAAGATTAAAATGGATCCTCGTATTCGTGCATCGACAAAATTTCTGAAAACCCTTTTTATTTCAATTAAAATGTATTTTTAAATTTAGAAAAACTATTCAAAACTTTTAAGTCTCAAGTAAGTAACACAAGTTTTATATTATTGGAAATATAATCAATGGGGTATTTTTATAAATTCCTCATAATCGAAGAAATTCATTTTTTTAGAATTGTATAGATTGTAAGATTTGTTTTGAAGTGCGCTTATTTCTTGAGAAATGTTAAAAAAAACTCAATTTTAAAAAGGCTTTACTATAAATGGCTTTTATTGGAAATTAGTTCATTTATTTCTGTTATCCCATTGAAATAATAGGAAGCTAAAAATTATACATATACAAAGTGTTTTTAATTCATTCCTTGTATATTTTCTGAGGTTTTTGTGTTCTATGAATTTTATATATATATTATACAGTATGCATATAAAATCAAAAAATTTATATTGTTTATATTGTTTATAAAACACAAGTGAAGCCGTAAAAATAATTGACATGTTTGACTTCAGAAATTGATATAGTTTGAAGAAACAGTAAAGGAAAATTATAAAAAAATAAATTTATATATTTGTAATATAAATTGCATGTATATTATGTACACACACACACACGCGCGCACATATATATATATATATATATATATATATATATATATATATGCATTATATGCTGTAAAACCTTCATAATTATTATTGATTAAAATTTCTCTGATATGGTTTGGTGGTCTCTGATATGGTAATCAGTTGTTTCATATAGTCTTTGAAGCTTTACAAACTTCTTTCGTCACAATCTTTAATTTTTCTCATCAAAATATGCACGTATATATCTATCTATATATATATATATATAAAGTACAGATGCAGTAAGAGAGTCTCAACTTAAATGAACGAAAAGCTCTAAATTAGGTTCTAAATTAATTATCCGTAAATTCTAATATAATTTCAAACTTCTTCAATTAAGGTAGAACAAATTAAAAGGTAGTGTTCACGACACACTTGTTGTGTTAGGAAAAGAGAAATATGTTATCTCTGTGTATGCCAGGAACAACCCCCGATGGGCGATGAGAAAAGGACTACTGATTTCCGTGATGACTTTTGGGAATCACTGATCAGCATTTTCCTGTCTCATGGGAGGAAAGCAGAAAACTCCCACCAGGCAGGCTGTCTATCGATAGGAAACGCTTTACTCGCAAGGTATATATTAGTTGAAAGTATGTTTAGCTTGTTTAAGTACTGGGTCTCCAAATATGACTCACTCTCAGTAAGATTGGTTTGGTCTGTCGCTCTACGGTCATTTTGTGCACACTCTAGGCCAGGGATGGGAAAACTACGGCCCGCCGGAAGGTTCTATCCGGCCGCGGATAGAATTTTAATTTGTCGGTCCGAGGAAAATTAAAAGAAATATAAATTTATATATTATGTATCCATCTCCTTTTCTACTTTGATTAAATATTATTTTTTTCTTCATTTTTTTTAAAGGGCTGATGATCTTTGATCTTTTTACTTTCTCTATTTTTGTGCTACAAAAAACATAAATCGATTGAAATACCAAGCACAGACAGCTTCAAATTGGTAAAGTGTTAAAAGCGGAAGTTCTTTGTTAGTTATAGCTGTAGATTGGCGCCAACAAGTTAAAGTTTTACAAATCATTATCAAAAGTAAGTTTCCCAAATTTAATATCTCACGCCCAGAAAAACAGTGCTGTGTTTGCTTCATCTTATATATGTGAACAAGTATTTTCAACTATAAACCTTAGAAAGAATTATTTCAGAAATAGACTGATAGATGAGCATTTAGCCTCGTTCCTTAGAATCAGTACATCTCACTTTGAACCTCAATATAAGGAACTTTTTAAAAATGAAATTTCAATTTCATTTATCTCATTAGCATATTTAAATTGTATATTGTTCTTAAAATTTTAGAAAAATTTATCTTCGCTCGCCAAACTTTTTTTTTCAGATTTTTTGGCCCGTTTGCCCACCCCTGCTCTAGGCTAATTAAACAGGGACCTACAGTTTAACGTGGATTCCGAACCTCTAATAAATATCCATGCCACCACCAGGATTCAAACCTGAAGTACCAAAGGCCAGAGCACTCTTAGGAAGGCAGTGGACTTAAATCCTTCTATTTATTATTATTTTTTTTTTTTTTTTTTGTTCAATTTGTGTTGATATATATTAATTGTTAATGTGATCATATTTAAATTGAAATAAAATACTACTGTTTAAAAAAATTAACCTCCTAAATATTGCTAAATTTCTGTGATACTGTAATTAGTAAATTGATATGCAATCTTTGAAGCTTCAAAAACTTCTTTCATCACAATCTTCAATTTTCCCAGCTAAATTGAATATTTTATTGTATACACATATATTAACAATGACAAGCAGTGGATTTTCTATAAACATAATGTTTTGTATCCATAAGATTATAATTCAATTTTTAAATTTATTTTATATTTCTTTCACTTTTTTTCCATAGTTTTCAACTTAACGTTTGCAGTGTTTTTTTTTTCAAACCTCCTATATTTTAATTTATTTGTCCATTTTAACTCAATCTGCGTTTATGTTAACAATAGTTAATACGATTATATAGAACAAATAAATTTCCAATATGAAAAACAAATCTGAATTTTTGACTCAAGAGGCTTTTGAACTAAAAATCGTAATTCATTAATCTACATCTAATTTAACTGCCTTAATGGAGATAATTTAGATCTAAAATGGTATTATAATACTCTACATGCAAGCGATAAAAATACAAATTATATGTTCACAAAATAAAGATTTTATGATTTCAATGCCATGAAAAAGACTTAATCTAATTTTGGTGACTACCTACAGGATTTTAAGTTAAAAATATTCTAACATAACTCCCTTCTAGCTATGTATTAGTTATGTTTGGTATTTTAACATAATTTGCAAATAAATAAACTTGATTTAAGGATTTAGCTACAAAAGAAAAAAAATACTTGATTGAGATGTATTTATTTTTGCTTCATTAACTAAAGATTTTAAATCATTTACTTAACATTAGTTACCAGGATTTTAAGTTAAAAATCTTGTTAAGAAACTCTAAAATCATATATATCTAGTTTAATACATTTTACATCGCCTATTTTTTTACACTTGTATCTGTAATGGATTTATTTTTACTGGTTGTGAAAGTGAAATTAAGAGATAACGATTGTTTTCTCATAATGCTTTCAGTAAACAAGTAAAATTCCAATAATTCTCTTTGTTTATAAATAAACTCCACAAAATCAGGTGCAGAGTAATTTTCATACAGAAATTAAATTGGTCACAATTCATGGTATAATGAATCATAATATGTACATTGATACATTAAAGCATCCTTTACTCTAAAGTGCAGCAAAAATGGGACTCATGGTTACGTTTTTTATGCTTGATAATTATCCTGAACATGCAGCGTTAAACAGTAGGCCTTTGATGATTTATAACTCTCCAAAATATGTTTAATTTCCTTCACAGTCACCGTATATCCACCCCATTGAACATTTGTGCGATGTTTTAAATATAAAACTAAGGTTTCAGATTCCATTCCCAAATCCCTTTAAAAATTGCTCTTCAAGAAGAATTGAATTTTACTTTGAATTCATTTACTTCAAAGCAGGTCGAGTGTCACGAAAACTGAAAAGCTATTGTAAAAGTCAAAGTATACCCTAATAAGTAGTAATTGTAAATTATTTGTAATAAAATTTTGTAAATTGTTTTGATTGTACTAATATTTAACACATTATTAGATGAATAGATAAAAGGATTTGTTTTTGTTCTAATTATATGAATGATTCAATTGTTTTAAGCAGAAATTTTTAAAATATTAAATAAGTGTTTGTTAATAATTCTAATAAGTACATTAGTTAATTTTTGTTTTAAAACTTGGCTTCAAGAATTGGAATTTTAGGCAATTTTTAAATACAAATAAAGATTACGAATACTTTCGACATTCACTGTATGTTTTCATAAGGTAATTTTATGTGACAAAATGCAAAAGTTGAAGAAATAATATAAAAATGTTGAGATGCATAGGTAATTTTAAGTTTAAAAAAAATAAAAACTTAAACTAACTAATTCAAAAACAATAATTAATAAAATTGATATTTTAGTGTATCTTTGTACAAAATTTCACACTTACACAACAAAATTAAAATACAATACAAATAACAGAATTAAAGCATTTTAGGTTTCAGCGACCTCTTAAATAGACTAAGCAAATGAAACACATATCGAATATTACAAATTAGATACGATTCATATGTTTTCTTCTTATTTAATTAAAGGCGATATGAGTGAAGTGAACAAATTAATATTAATTTGCAACATGCTAAATTACCATACTAGTAAATACTAAAGTTTTTAATTGGATAGCATACAGTTGCATTCTTAGCACAATGTAAAGCAATTATTATTCAATATATTCCATTGTTCAACATATTCATGAAATTCAAAGCCTATTCTGAATTAAATTTTCATTACACAATTCAGTGTTCCAACATACTAAATTTCCTGTTAATCATTTACCATATCGGGAATTTCGACTTTACTTAACATTTAATGTTTCGACTAATAAAATATTTGAATTTTACGAAAACCAGGAACACATAGGGTTGCAGTGTGATATGCATTACAATGTAGCCAAATAGATGGCAGCTAATGTTTCCTGAATAACCAAATATTCATCCTATGAATCCGTTTGACTTCGTGTGGCTGTGGCTCAACCCAGAAGATTGCGCCTCCAACTGGGCGAGCATCAATGCATAGTATGCAGTCGACTACTATGTGACGATTAACACTCTATTAACGTGCATCACATTGTCAGGGGGTTGTTTAATCATTGATTGTGTTAGGATGCCATTACTCAAATAGATGCGGACATGCGATTGCGTAGTGCTGCGAGAGGAAATGCACTGTAACTAAGATGAACAGTAAGCTTTTAGGAGGGTTTAGTGGCTTAGTAAATTTACTATTTTATAGGATTAAGGTTCACCATAAGATCATTGTAGAATGTATGTGTATAGATGGACAGATTACAGAAATATCTGGATAAAGGAGTAGAGATTATCTTTATAGACTACATTAAAAAAAAATGATTAGATCGCATTAGAAAACTTTCTCAGATAGCATTAGATACACTAGCATAGTATTATATCATTACAAAAACTGTTTTTTTTTTTACTATGAATTTTACTATCATTGTTTATTTTGTTGTTTTTTGAATGACTGGTATTTTGATCTGAGTTATTTGCTACCAAAATAGAAGATCTGTAGCATATTCAACGTTAGCTAAAGAGCACCGAAGGGGTTTCTATACTGCCTTCAACCGTGAAAGCGCAATTGCGTAGTGCAGCGAGAGGAAATGCACTGTAACTAAGATGCACAGTAAGCTTTTAGGAGGGTTTAGTGGCTTAGTAAATTTACTATTTTATAGGATTAAGGTTCAACATAAGATCAATGTAGAATGGATGCGTTTATTTGTACAGAACTAGATGAAGCATAGAAACTATCTCTATAGACTACATTAATAAAACTGATTAGATCGCATTAGAAAACCTACTTAGATAAACTTAAACCTATTGATACATTCACTAGTATTATACAATTAGAAAAACTGTTTTGTCTTACTATGAATTTTATGTTTATTGTTTATTTTGTTGTTTTTAAATGCAGAATATTTTGATCGGTTATTTGCTACCAGAATAGTAGATCTGTAGCATATTCAAAGTTAGCTAAGAGCACCTAGGGGGGTTTCTACACTGCATTCAACCGTGAGCGCAATTGCGTAGTGCAGTTAGTGAGGAAATGCACTGTAACTAAGATGCACAGTAAGCTTTTAGGGAGGGTTTAGTGACTTAGTAAAGGTACTATTTTATAGGATTAAGGTTCACCATAAGATCAATGTAAAAAATGGATGTGTCTATATGGACAGATTACAGAAATAACTGGATAAGGATTAGAAATTATATCTATAGACTATATTAAAAAAAACTAATTAGATAACATTAGAAACCCTTCTCAGATAAATTTAGATAGCATTAGATGCACTCGCATAGTATTATACCATTAAAAAAATGTTTTCCTTACTATGAATTTTGCGTTCATTGTTTATATTGTTGTTTTTGAATGACGGGTATTGTGATCATAGTCAGAATAGCATATTTGTAGCAGATTCAACGTTAGCTAAAGAGAACAGAGGGGGTTTCTACAATTTTTCTCATTCGTGAAAGTGCAATTTGAGACGAATACTCTCGGAAAATGAATATAACTTCCATTACTCCTTCCCAAACGTGGCCTGATGGCCAATTGGCGTGCGCTCTGGCCTTTGGTACCATAGGCTTCCGGTTTGAATATTGACTGTGGTGGATGTTTGTTAGTGTCTTTGAATCCCCGTTAAACTGTAGGCCTGGTCTGATTAGCCTAAAGTGTGTAAAAAGGCAGTATAGTGACAAACCAAACCCTCCTGAGCCCAACAGAAGGACATTCCTGTCCATGAATTTATTACGCCCATCCCAGGAATAAAAACAGAAGCTTTCGGTTAAGCTCCGCTTGTCAGGTTTCGAACTCGGTTTCCAGAATTCGGAAACTTGAACACGCTGTTCATTATATCAAAGGTGCGGAGCCGTTAGTCTGGAGTTGAGAGTCAGGAATCAGTTTAGAAATAAAATTTCCGACTCTTCGTAAAAATACTTTTTTCGAAAACTCTAGGAATTAATGTTAAAATTAAATGTTAAGGAGGTATTTCAATTATGAATGATACAATTAGTAGCAAATATAGTTACTGCTTTAGCAACATATCATTTAAGTGTTGTGTGACTTTTCTTAGCACTGAGGCTTATGAAGAGTTATGTTAGATCAACATTGGAAGAAGATCCTCTAGAAGCTGTTCTATTATTAAGAACAAAATAAAATTAATGTATTACAAATATAGCATCTTTGTGATTAAAACGTAAAATTTTATTTTGTGGTCTTAAGTATTGGATTTTAGCAATGAGCACTTTTGATAAATGCCCAGGACTCCTTTAATTGAAGGTACCGCTCTTATTGATTTATGTGCATAAAGATTTATATTGACAACTTGGTTCTACATTGAATATGTATTTTCGAGGAATATAATTTTGTTCATGTTACATTATATCCAGCCAATTAAAATTAGTAATAATCCAATTAAAATTAGATATAAATCAGTAATAACCATCCCAAATCTGAAAGAATGACAAGCCTCTTTTACATAGAATTGGCTGGACTTCAGTATTTGCTAGGGTGGATCTGCTGGGTGTCAATATAATGAAATGCAAAAGTTCTTTATTAAATTAATATAACTGGAATGCAACGTAAAACTATCTCCTCGTGGTGCACTCGGGCAACGTCTAATAAGGCAAAATGATCTACAAATACTTCCTTCAGCCTGCTCTCAGTGCGTGTTTCTTAGAGTTCTGTAGTGGAACGCAGACGTATTGCTCTGAATGGCCTAGAGAAAAACCGGTGGCATTGCTACGGTTTTTCTGTGGTGACGATTGTCTCCGCAAGCACCTTCCCAGATTTACACTTACTCCTGACCCTCTGTCTTCAGTGCGATAACCAGGAGGAAATGGATATATCTCACCTTGCTTCCTGTCCTGCACTGCCTCCCTGTTGTTGCATGAAAGTGTTATTGGATTGGCAAACTTAAGTTCATGGATTAACTGATGTCATTTGTTTCTATCGTGTTCTTTTGTATTTTTCTTTTTATGATATCTGTTGTCCTGTGAACTTGGAAAAAAAAAAAAAAAGTAATATAACTAGCATTTTGACTTCTTTGTTTAGTACATTTCATTGTTATTTTTTTTGTTCTAATGCAGCTGGAAAACACTTATACAGCTTGGTCTTGGATGCCTTAAGGCAAGCTGCACAGACGTTACTCACTTTGCATTACCCAGGGGCGTGAAACTTGAAGATAAGTCACAGACGCGGAGTAACAATGCCCCGCAACGCTCTAAGATCATATTAGATCGGGACCTACGGTTTAAAAAGTGGATTCCGAACCCCTACAAACATCCATGGCACCGCCGGGGACTCGAACTCGAAACCTGTGGTACCGAGCGCCAGAGCGCCAGCCACTGGCCATTCAGGCCCCTATTTCATTTTTATTAAACTTGATATTTTCATTCCTATTCCGTCATTTGTTATTTTGATAATTTTTATTTTAGAAACAAAATACTCTTTGGAGACCACAATCAAGCCTATTTTCATAGAGGAACAGATAAATTTCTAAAACATTAAACATATTGTCTATGCAATAAACTTATTTAGTTACAAATAATTTTAAAGAATTTCAAAATTATACCCTTCAGTATAAGAATATTATCTGAAATAAATCAATATTTTTAAATAGCAAAATACTTAAAAAGAATGCCTTTTTACAGTAGCAGTCATTAAACATTGTGTTTTTTGCAGTTGAAACATCACTACTCCATTGAAAGAAATTACGAAGCATCTTGTTTATGAACCATGTTAAAAAGTATAAAAGCAATAAAGGTTCGAATACTGATTCCAGAAATTGTTTTGTGATGTTAAATGGGCTTCATCCAACTGAAGACAGTTCTGCATGTGATGGATGGCTCAAATTTCTTTTTTATATTAAGCAACTTTCTCCAAAAACTCCCCATGTGATATTTAAGAGTGGAAAGAACTTTTACTTATACATTTTCAATTGTTTCCCTTCCCTTGGGATGAAGAGCTTTGTCTCAGCAGAATGAAGCTTATTAAATGTGGATTGATTGCATGTGTACCAGTTTCTTTTTAGACTCTGAAAAGGATAAGGTTACTAATGGGAACGGATGGTATTACGTAGTAATTTGGGGTGAACATTTTAAAGGAGTTGTTTTTCAACAGTAGTGCTTTTGCTTTTTTTTTATCTTAAAGATTAATGATGAGCTCCAAAATAATAAAAAAAAATCAAAGTTTACTCTGAAAGAAAAACAAACTATTAACTGAAAAGGTGGAACCCTAATTTTTTATTAATAACATTTCAAATATTTTTCATAAGCATTGATATAGGCAAGGGATTTTTATATCTGAGATTTGTGTATATGTGAGTATCAAATAATATTAAGAAAGCCTTATTTAAAAATTTACAAAAAATTACATCCTCAAACTTTTCAAGAAGATATTTTTATTGAACATCAGTGGGCATTTTTTTTAACTTATGTTGGATACGAACAACCAATCGTTCAACAATAGGGGGACAATAGATGGGGTGACTTGGCAATTGTTTGTATTAATTGTTGGCTAATAGTTTTGTTGGCTTTGTAGTTTGTTGGCAATTGTTTGTAGTATGTGAGAAAATTTGGAAATCTCCCAACAGTCAGCTGGATGCATTATACACGTTGTAGGCCATAGTCAATACTCGAGAGTTCAAGTGCATTATTATTAAATATGACAGCTGTAAATCTAATTTTAGCATATATATGTATATATATGTAAGCATATATATATGCGTGTGTGTGTATGTATAGGCACATGAGTGTAACCGAGGGAGATGGGTGGTCGACTGGAACCCTCAAACCCATAAGTGAATTGAGTGCACTTATGGTCATTTCCCACTTATGTCCAATTGTTTTTGTTAAATATTTAAGATTTTAATGAGTCAGTGTTTTTCTTGTTTCTTGTTGTGTTTCCAAATTTATTATTGATCTTGAACGTGTTGTTTGAGATGGTGTTTTTCGTGGTTTAGTTTCATTCAATATACATTGAAATACTGAAGTTGATATAAGCAATGAAATGGAGTAGCTGGTAAAAGAAAAAAGGAGATTGTATTTTACATTATAATTTGTGTATGTAATTTTATTAGAAAATTTTTTTGCAATTATTTTAGTTTTAATTTATCATTTTTTATGTGTTTGAGCCCAATAAATGTAATGTAAAAAAAAATTATTAATAAAAAAACTGAAATATGAAATTTCAATTTCTATATTTTCTCATTACCTATAGTTTAGTGTGACCTATTGAGTTTTCATAAACTATGCTTTATTCTGTTGAATCTTTCTCTCTAAGACAAATTCCTAGGGTGGTTGTCCGTATACGTACGCGTGTATTATTATATATGTGTATGTTATTCTTGTATATTTATAATACAGCAATCAATTGTATCAATATCTTTATAAAGTGTTAGGTATGTGGTAAAACAGTTTAGTTGAATCAAAGGTAAATGGAAATTTTAAATATCTAAATGTAAGAATAAATATAATATTAGTTTCTTATAAAACAGCTCATGCAACTTTTATAGAAACTTACAGGATTTAGGCTTTGAAAACACTGCTATTCATAATTTCATTCATATTTATAAAAAATTAAAATTCTTTCTTACGAAACCCTTGTATTTTTACAACTATTCATTACATAAATAATTAGAAATTATTATGACTTTAATATGTATATTATTTGCTTTATCCCTGGTCTAAAACACTTAATTAAATATGTTTAAGACTTTAATCTTTTAGATGTTCTGGAGTTATAAGATAGACAGGTTAGATAAGCTATAGTTGAAGACTTTAATCAGTTTAGATATGCAGCAATTATAAGATAGACAGATAATATTAGACAGATTAGATAAGTTTTGGTTAAAGACTTTAATCTGTTTAGATGGTAATCTGTAAAAGAATTGAGCCAAATGGAAATAAAAAATTTCGATTGATTGAAAAAATCGTTATTGAATTTCAACTTGTTTTAACATAACTTGTTAACTTGTTAGTTTACTTGTTTTTAACATAATTTCATAATATTTTATTATTTTATTTTTATACATGCGTTATATAACATAAAGCACCACAAAAATTAATTTGAAATCCAAATATATGACTGAATATGTATATTCTAGAATATAATATTACAAATTAAATGCAGTCATATAAGCATTTATTCACTAAAAACTGTTACTGTTATAAAAATAGTTGCAATGTATGTATAAACCAAGATTTCAGCTTTAAAAATTATGACATAAATGTTTTATTAAAAATGAGTTTCGTAATATTTTTCTGTAGCTCTTTTATTTTTCCTTTTAAGGCAACAAACAAGAACATTTGAACTCTTTTTATCCTTTTATTCTTGGGTAAAATAAATCTGCATATTTAAATGCACAAATGAATATTTTATAATGCAACGTCTTATTTTATAAAAAATTAATTATTCACATGAATTATTACAATACTTAAACAGAGATGCAAACAGTATTTGTTTGGCCTTTTTATTTATTTAAAATATTAATCTCCTTTTTTAATGTACCTATTTAAATGTCTATTATGTTTACACCATGATTTAAACAAAATGCAAGATTTTGGATTTTAAAAATGGTTATGTAGCAACTTTTACGTTATAAAAGGTATGCAATTTTATTTTGTTACTGTAGTAAACAGAAAGAAGATTAATATAAATAACAACTTGAATTTTAAAATGTATTATTTTTCTGGTAGGAATATTTTATTATATGACTGAGAATAAATTCTACTTTATTTGTAAAAGAGAAAAAATAATAAATAAATAAATAAATAAAAAATAAAAAGATAAAAATTTTCTTTTTCTCTCCCTAAATAAATTGAATTGGTTAGAAATTATGAAAAATCAAATCTGAAATTACATTGTAATGAGAAACCATTACTGTATGAAAAATTTAATTGCATTAATTAATTAATAAACTAATGAGTCAATTAAAAGCTATAATTTTTTCTCAAATAACTAGGATCAAAAATGAATTAAAGATCACTTTGTGGTATAAAAAATTTTGATTTAATATAATAAAACATCCATAATATTACTTTAATCAGTTAATTGTTGTAATTTTCAGATACAATGTTTAAATTTATTAAGAACAGCTAACAAATTATTAGTTTTTTGTTCAAAAATACATTATTTTAATTATTGAAAATTACAATCTATATTAAATTTAAAAAATGACATTCAGCTACTAAGTAGCTGAATTGTTTAATTTTTGTTTAATTGTTTAATTACCGTTGTTTAATTTTCAAGAAAAATGAATGATTCAAATTCCAATTAAAATTTTAATCTTATTTATTATATCTGTACCATTTCAAATGAAATTTGAATCGATATAGATATATTTAGTTGTATTTTTATTAGATTTTTGTATTTAGTTGTCATGTGTATATTCTGAAATTTTAATACAGCTTTTGAATAGTATAGATACCTTGAAAAATCTGTTATTTGAAATAAATTCAGAATATTGCACTTAATGTATTTTTCAGTGTTAAAAGATACTATTTCATTTACATAAAAAGGAGAATCGTTTCTATGTTTTGTAAAACGAGTAGAAGCAGGGATGATTTTAACAGTGTCTCTCATCGACTCAAGCTACATTGTTATAGTGTATACTTTAAAGCTTTATTAAAGTTTCAAAGTATGCACTATAACGACTTTACTTTGAATAGTAAAGATAACTTGAAAAATCTGTCATTTGAAATAAATTCAGAATAGCGCACTTAATGTATTGTTCAGTGATAAAAGATACTATTTAGTTTACTTAAAAAGGTGCATCATTTCCATGTTTTGTAAAACGAGTAGAGTCAGCAACGATTTTAGCAGAGTGTCGCGCATCGACTCAAGCTACATTGTTCGACCTTTTCGAGGTCAAAATGATAGTTTATTTAAAAGTAGTCTGAGCTTCTTCCATATGATATGCATATGACAAACCCCTGTAATCCCGAAGACATTGACACATCGAAATGATGTTCCCTTATTAAATTTCATGAGTTCTTCTCTACTAAATATTTTTATTCAAAGTTTGGCATTTTATGAGGTGTCTCCATTAAAAAATGCTTATAAATAAAATATTTTGCTTTCACATATACCTCAACCTCTTCAGAGATTCAATTAATTAATAACTTTAATTGAAATTACGCAAGAAGTTGTTTTTTCTTTTAATCTTTCTGACAAAAATAACAAAAGCATATTTATTTTTTTGACAAACATTTTTTTTTTTTTAATATCAGTTCAAGCGGTTTAGATTTTATTGATTAGTTTAAATTACTTGAAGTAATGTTTTTAATTTTACGGGTATTGATTATTCTTAAGACATGTTTAATACACAATGTTATCAAGATAGATAGAAATGTCAGATTTTCATTTAGTTGAAAAACATTTTTTTCTTCTAGGAAGACAATTTTATGTTAAAAATACTCATTTGCTTTATTTGAAAACTGGTACTATTTTCAATTAAAATACTTGTTTAATTGCGTGATAATATGCTAGAATTAAAATTAAAAACGTTAAAGTAGCCTGATTTACAGGTGTTGATTATGCGTAATACATGTTTGATACACACTGTAAACAACTTTAATAGAAATGTCAAATTTTCATTTAGTTGATAAAAGTGTTTTCTTCTATGACGGCAATTTTAAGTTAAAATACTCACTTTTTTTTTTTTTTTAATAACTGGTAAAATTTTAATTAACATATTTGTTTACTTGCATGGTAATATGATAGAATTAAATTAAAAATGTTATTTCAAGAAGATTGATTTATGGGTGTTGATTATGCACAATACATGTTCAATACACAACGTAAATAACATAGGTATTATTGCCAAATTTTAATTCAACAGTATTTAACAGTGTTTAATTAATATTGTTTTTCTTCTATGAAGGCAATTTTAACTTAAAATACTCATTTATTTCATTTGAAAACTGGTATTACTTTCAATTAACATATTTGTTTAAATGCATGATAATATGCTAGAAAAAAAGCTAACGTATTGAAAATCTTAATCATTTAGCGTAAAAGTAGACCCTAAAAAAATTTAATTAGAAGGAAAATGAACATAATATAATTAAAAATTACTAGTTATAAATAGTTTAAATAGAAAAGACCGAGAGAAGGCCTCTTCTAACGAAAAAAAAAAAGAATATCCGGAAAGAATTCTCTGGATTATGAGATCCTATAAAGTTAAAGTCGGTCTATTCTACTTGTAAATAAAAGTGAGTCAATAATATAAAAAATGAAGACAGGAAAAAGGATTCTATCTGGCTTTTGAAGTTCATGAATTTTAAATTAGATTCTCCTTAGCATTTTTTACGAATAGAAAATTCCTTTTATTGTGTACAAATACGCTAGCGATATTGTACCAATCTGAATCTGGAAAGTTTAGATCGAATTGAGTAATTTGATTAAAAATAAGTAACAGACAATGCATTTGAAATTTGAACGAAAAATACGTAAATACTTAAATAACCGTTAAAAGGTAGAATTCAAGGAAAAACCCAACTCATATTTATTACTATGGCGGATTTCAGTAAAAGACATGTTGAAAATAAAATTTAATTAATGCATTTAAAATTATTATTAAATTAATTATTTAACGAAATGAAAATTAAATTCATAGTTAAAATTCAATTCAATGCATTATATTTAATGAATTTTAATTCATTTTGAAAGGAATGCAATCTTATATTATTCCCGCAAGTTTAACTAGGGCCATTAAACGTGACGTCCAGACGAGGAGTGCGATCTGGTGTTTCCATCTGAGAGTGGGAAACAAGCCACGTTATCTCTAATTGGGAGTGATAGAGTCAACAAGAAATCCCTTTGATCCTTTTTGGATCGGCGCTGAAATTGGCGACTCACTCGGAGGTTCTGCTCACACTGAGACAAACTTATATGCAATTGATTCCCTTGACTGTTCTCGAATTCTCCTCTAGACGTCTGTAAGCACGTCGCTAGAGCTGCATGGGTGTTTTCGTGGGTGTCCTCACAAACGAATGTGAATCAATTATTATTATTAGAAGGACTCCTGGAATACATTGTTCACCCCCTCCCTCTTTGGGGTGTATCGCAACAGAACTTGTAAAAAGACAGAATATTCTATAATTAAGTAGCATCAGTTGGTAATGATCTCTTTTTAAACAATTTAAGTTTGTTAGGTCTTATGTTCCATGGTGTTACGTATAAGCAACTAAAAAGTGAGAATTTGCTGGTTTTTTAATTAACATATGTGACATGAAGTATATTTTGCTTCAGAAAGGAAGATTCAATGGATATTCGAACTCCATATCCTCGATCCAGTACTCCATAAGAGTGCCGGAGTGCATGATTGGAATTTTTTGGGTTTCGCTAATGTGATATTTAAGGAAAAGTTACTCTTAAAAGTTCTCTAAATGAGTATTTCTTTCACGTTCTGTCTGCTGATGTAGTGCAACAGGGGCCTTATGTTTTATCCTGTTTAATATTGAATATGCTATATTACCACTACAGGGGGGATAACTGCATGTGTTTTTCGGGGTTTTACCACATGAGAAAAAGGTGCGAACTAATTATTATTAGAAAGATCTCTTGGAACGCATTCTGGCTCCTTTCCCTTTTAGGTTTAGGTTTAGTTTGTCGCTCTACGGTCTTTTCTCACACTTTGGGGTAGTTAGACCAGGCTCTGGAGCTCGGAGACAGAAGTTTCGGTTTCGGGTTCAAGTCCCGGTGGTGGCATTGACGTTTGTAGTGGTTCGGAATCCACTTTAAACCCTAGGTCTCGGTCTAATATTACTGTAGAACGTAGGGCTGACATTCCTATCCCCCCCTAAAAGAAGTCCTTATGGGAACAAAGTCAGACTTCTACCTACGGGTGCTCCATCAAAACAGAAGCTGCACCCTTTCCCTTCAATCACGAGATTACGTGGGTTTGGTCTATATGTCTCCAAGTGGGATAAGAAATAACAACAACAAATTATACAACTTAATAACTATTATTACTTAAATTATATTCAAAATATAATGTAATTACTTTATCGGCGTAATGATTATTATATGTTATGTTTATAAAATTATATTTTTGCACAAAAAAAGTTTTTAATATATATTTAGCTACAAAAATAAGATAGAGAAATAAGGAAAATTTAATAATTACTCAAGTGTAAATTATTCAAAATTAAGCTGAGTGTAATATAATAAATTTTTAAATGATAAGACTTTAAACAAAGATTTTCCTCAAATATTTATAAATATCTGCACGTAAAAAAGAGGGTGTAATTTCTGAGTCTTCTTTTCCGTAATATAGTAAAGAAAAAACGACGAGCTTTACGTAAATATAGTAAAGAAAAATGACTAAGTAGAAAAGAATAAGAATATTAAGTCATTCTGTCGTCAGAATTATTCAGTTCGCACCAGTGCACCAAAAAAGACTTTTTTAGAGTGCATTGATGCAGTAAAATAACAAAACAATGAATAAACATTTAACCAGAAAAAAAAAAAAACCTGCAGTGTTATGAACAAAAATAATGGATTATTAAATATATTTAAAGAATTTCGTTAGCTTTTAAGCTTTTAAGAAGACGGAAACTTTATGTTTTATTTTTTTTTTCTGATTTGTTTTTCATACTTGGCGGGGCTTAGAAAACCGTGTTTGCAATCCATGTTTAATGGTTTTATTAAACATTTTGTGTGTCGTCAGCTTTATAAATAATTTACAATACGGGCTTTTATGTTTCGCAATAAAAGCACAAAAAGTGATGTAATTTATATATTTGCAGAAGCACCTGAGTCAAGATGTTTAAACTGTGCATGAAATAATAGATTTTTGGTACTTTTATCGTTATAAGTTAATTTTAACGCTATAAACACATTTTTGTAAAGTCAATTTCTAAAGCTCTATTCGCCGCATATACCGCACAATGAAATGGGGGAAAGGCTACAAACGATGTGTTCGGTTTATTAAGTATTTATTTTACATTTAGCTACATACTGAAAATAGGCCTGATGGCCGAGTGACTAGCGCTCTTTCGGGTTAGAGTACCAGCGGTGACATGGATGTTTGTAATGGTTCGGAATCCACTTTTACGCCGTAGGTCTTCTTCTAATATGACCGTAGGGCTGATAACCCTAACTCGTGAAATAGTCAGCATCACGGAGCCAAGTCCGACTTCTACCTACAGATGTTCCATCGCATTAGAAGCTGCTCCCTTTCCCTTGATCCATGAGACCACACGGATTCGTAGGCCTGGACTAGATGTCTACCAACTAGGAGAAGAAATAACAACTTATTACTCAAAACATCAAAATTACACAAATCTTAATTACTAATATTACAATTTATTATTTAAATTATGTTCAAAATATAATTACCTTACTGACGTAATTACTACAATATGTTATCTTTATAAAATTATATTTTAAACATAAAGGTGTTTCATATGCTTTGCATATTTATCTCCAAAATTAAAAAAATTGGGAATTTTAATAAATACTCAAGTGTAATTTATTCAACATTAATCTGAGTATGATGTAATAAATTTTAAAATTATAAGATTTTAATTAAAGATTTTCTTCAAATATTTGTAAATGCATGCTTATAAAAAGATGGTGTAATTTCTGTGTCTTCTTTTCTATCATAGTACGTAAATATAGTAAAAAAAAATGACTAAGTAGAAAGGAATAAGAATATTAAGTCATTCTGTCGTCAGAATTATTCAGCTCGCGCCAGTGCACCAAAAAAGACTTTTTTAGAGTCCATTGATGCAGTAAAATAACTAAAACAATGAATAAACGTTTAACCAAGAAAAAAAAACTGCAGTGTTATGAACAAAAATAATGGATTATTAAATATATTTAAAAGAATTTCGTTAGCTTTTTAAGCTTCTAAGAAGAAAGAAACTTTATGTTATTATTTTTTTTTCTGATTTGTTTTTCATACTTGGCAGGGCTTAGAAAACCGTATTCGCAATCCGTGTTTCATGGTTTTATTAACATTTTGTGTGTCGTCAGCTTTATAAATAATTTGCATTACTTGCTTACGTTATAAATAAAAGCATAGAAAAGTGATGTAATTCATGTATTTAGCAGAAGGCTTGCTCTGATTCTCGGTACCACAGGTTTCGCGTTCGAGTCCTGGTGGTGCCATGGATATTTAGTGGTTCGGAATCCACTTTAAACTTTAGGTCCTGGTCTAATAGGATCGTAGAGTGTTGAAAGGGTATTGTTACTCGCGTCTGTAGATTATCTTCAATCCACACGCACCTCCTGGGTAGTGCTAAGTGAGTAACGTCGGTGCAGCGTTTGCCTTAAGGTATAAAAACTACTGTCTAAATGTTTGTCAGCTGCATTAGAAAAAAATGTGTTTAGCAGATGCACATGAATCAAGATTTTAAAACTGTGTATAAAATAATAACGATGATTTTTGATACTTTTATCGTTATAAATTAATTTTAAAATTTTGCAATTTTCTTAAAGTCAATTTCTACAGCTCTATTCGCCGCGTATACCGCACCATGGAAATGAGGGAAAGGGCTACAAACGATGTGTCCAGTTTATTAAGTATTTATTTTACATTTAGCTACATACTGAAAAGGGCCTGATCGCCCTGAAGGGGTGACTAGCGCTGTGGCGCTCGGCTCCACAGGTTTCGGGTTTAAGTCCCAGTGGTGCCATGGATTTTTGTAGTGGTTCCGAATCCACTTTAAACCGTAGGTCCCAATCTAATATGGCTGTAAAGCATTAGGCGTAGTTCTGACCACTCTACCCCCGTAAAGGAAAACATCTCTAGAAATCTGCCAGCAGGCAGATGGCCTTGGCTGTTGGCTGAGGCTATGAGGCTGTTGGACCACTGATGATGGCATACTGGAAAACATCAAAAGTATTATAATATTAAAAGTATCATATTACCATACTATACGAAAGGCGTGATATTAAATCACACAAAACAAGTCCTGTTCACTACTGCGGATTTAGCTTGGTATGTCGCTGTAAGGTCATTTTGTGCACACTTTGGGCTAATTAGACCGGGATCTAGTGTTTAACGTGGATTTGGAACCACTAACAAACATCCATGTTACCGTCAGGATTCGAACCTGAAGCACCGAATGCCAGAGACCTAACCAAATCGCCAACAAGCGAACTACTGTGAAAGTCAGCCATTATAAAGATGCTGCTACTTGCAGTAAGTTTTGCTAGATTTACGAAAGGAGTTGTTACAGTTACTAATATATTCTTAGAAGTAGATTGCGTTAATTTTGCTATTTTGAAACAATCAACAGCTCAATTAAGCCCCTTATGGTCCATTAGCAGTGATCTCCAGCTAAAATATGAAAAACTAGAGTCTAATTCCCACTAGTGGCGTGAGTTACCGTCTCTGTTATAAAAACGAATGTACTCTGAGGCGATCGGGACAATGAGTTTTGCATTGACTATTTTTTATATTTTGTTATTTAACCACAAACCTCCTTATATGCCCACGCAAGTATATTTTGAGACTTGCAAAAATGAAAAAAATTCATAAAATATTTGCATGCAATACGCAGGAGACGTAAGACGGATTAAAAAAATAAAATAAAATAATAATATTAATAAAGGAATTTATAAAATAAAATTAAAAATATTATACAAGTAGTATATAACGCTGACATACAAAAAAAATTAGAGAGAAAATAATTAAAACATTAATCAGAAAAAAAAAGAAATTATACTGTGTTATAACGTATAAAAAAAAAGTAAGTATTTATTTGCAGGAATTCACATGTTCAACAAAAGCTATAAAGGAGGGTTTTGTTTCTACAATTGGCATAATAGCAACATGTCAGTGTTTCTTAAGAATTTAAAGATTTTGCTTGAAAACCTTTCTACCTTTTTCATCATGAGTGCACTTAAAAATGATATGTTAAACATTTTTCTACTATCCAACCGTACAACTGCATAAATTATTTGATTTGAAATGGTATCTAAAAAAATATTCGCCAGAATTATCATGACCTGATAAAATTTGAATAATTTTAAAATCACAGACGGAAAAAAAGGATTTGAGTTTCAATCTTTCCTTCACAGAAGGAAAATATTTCTTTATGTGGGCTGCTTCTAAATTGTCTTTTGAACTGATTATTAAACTACATGGTTGAAGCTATTAAAGGTTTTATCAAACGCGCCATGCAAATGTGAGACCATTTCTGCTACATTATTAGTCTATTCAGAAGAAATTATTGGTTCATTTTCAATTGTACAAATGCAGAAAGGTATCACAATGAATTCTGCACATAGTAATAATTTTTCCCCTCTGTACTTTTTTTTTTTTGTAAGTCAGCTTTATATACTACTTTTATAATTTTTTTTATTTTATTTTAATACATCCCTTTTATCAATATTATTATTTTTTATTTTATATTATTACTATTATTTTTTTTTTTCATTTCGTCTTACGTCTCCCTAGTATTGCATGTAAATATCTTAACAATATTATTCATTTTTTGTAAGTCTCCCATTATACTTGCGTGGAACATGAGGAAGTTTGTGGTTAAGTAACAAAATATAGAACAATAGTCAATACAAGACTCATTGCCCTGATCGCCTCAGAGTATGTTCGGTTTCGATAGCAGTGACGGTAACTCTCATTACTAGGGGTAATTAGATTAGTTTATTCATACTTTAGATAGAGCACACGGCTATTGGTCCATGAGGGAGTCACACTGCTATTGGTCAATTGAGCTAATGTAAATAATTGTGTGATTGCAATCCACTTCAAGCAACCTATTAGTCATTGCAACAGCTTCCTTCTTAAATCTAGCAACACTTACTGCATGCATCAGCACTTTTACTATGACTAACTTCCTCAGTAGTGGGCAGGTCTTGTTTTGTGTGGTTGAATGTTTCACTTTTCCTTTAATTTAGTAATTAATATTTGATGTTTGTCCATAAGCAACTAAATATTAAATAAATACTTGTTACATAAAAGGGGCCCTCATTTGTAGCTCATTTGCCTCTTCTTTCGCATTGGAATCCAACCTTTTTGGTTTATTTCAAAAGAAACAAAAATAATCTTGGTCATTTAACGGTAATATTTTTTTCTGCTGGCTAATAATTATTTACTGTTACTATACTTATGATACGATTGATAATCAGTGATGCGACAGTAGATCTACCTTCCCGTAGTGCATCCTGGTAACGTCCTAGGCAGCTAAAAAAGATTTACTACTATCGGCATGCAGCAACGCTCCTAGAGTGATCACTTTCGTGGGACTTCGTGCAGGCTGTGTCTTACAATGGAATGTCTTACGGCCAGTCCCAATCTAAGAATGCTGAGATTCAACATTTCCTTGCTAGCTACGATGTTGAGACTTGCGGCGGGTTTTGATTGTTTGGCGAGCCATCTGCACCCCATTGGCATTCTTGATAACCGGGATTGCCCGCTCTATGGAAAAAACGAGATCATGGACAAACACCATATAGCAGGATGCCCGGACATTTCTGCTGACTGCGAGGTGAAAAGATATTGGAGAACTTTTCTGAGGAGATATTGACTGTTTCTTTGACTTTTTGGTGTGTGTGTTTTACACAGTTTTGATATTGTAAGAGTTTATCATTTACTCTTGTCCTTTTAAATACAAAAAATAATGATAGTAATAAAATATCGTCTGCATTGTTTAGACAACAATGGTAACTGAAAGTTAAAGTACAACAACTACACAAGTGATAATTTAAGTTTGACCTTCTGTCACAGATTTTGAATAAAAAATAGAATTTCTCGCTCTCTTATAAGCGCCGATCTGAAACAAGAAAACTATTTTTAAAGTTAGTATGATGCAAAATATTCAATTGAAGACATTACACAGATATTATCAGCTACAGCGTGTTACTCAAATAAGTTAAATATAATAGTTTAAAAATACTTCCAACAGAATGGTAGCATTTTGATTCACCCATATAAATATTTTTTTCTATATGGAATAAAATAACGGAATATTAAATAGCACTGTACTTTAAAATATATTTTTAAAATTTTCTTTTAAAAAGAGAGTTTTTTTAATTTTATTTTTTAATGGATGGTTCAGATGCTATATCAAAGCTTGTCCATGAATCTAATTCAAAACATTTGAGATTTTTATCTACCAGTACGAAGAAGACAGTACTTCTTTCAAAATATTTTGTTACTTATACAAGACATACTTATACTTATTCAACTTATACAACTTATACAAGAGTTTAAATTCATTTGCAAAATTACTAAATTTTCATGGCGTTCTAAAATAATATTTTCAATCAGGCAAATCAATTTAGAAATAACATAAGTAGTTTCGAATCATGATTATTTAAAAGAATTCTTCATACTACTTCAATTGTACTTTAAAATATATTTCCGATTTTTAAATTAAAAAAAAATAATGTTTTTATTTTTTTATTTTTGAATGATTGGTTCAGATGCTCGTTCATGATTGGTTCAGATGCTATAAAAAAACCCGTTCATGGAGCTAATTCAAAACATTTGAGAGTTTTATCTATCAGGTCAAAGGAATTAGTACTTCTTTTAAAAATGCTTTTTAACTTATAGCAGAGTTTAAATTTGTTTGAGAAATTACCAAATTTTCATAAGGCTCTAAAATAACATTTTGTATAAGCCAAATCAATTTAGAAATGCACATAAGAATTTTCAAAGCATGATTAGGCAAATCAATTTAGAAATGCACATAAGCATTTTCAAAGCGTGATTACTTAAGAAAACTTCTTCATGCTATGTAATCAATTCATGAACTAAAATTATTTTACTCAATATAAAAATAAAAAGCGGTCAAGTATTAAAACGCATGATTTTACTGATCATTCAATTGCAGTGCATAAAAATTATATTTATGTATATGCTAAATTTAACACTAGTTCTTTAACGAATAGAGATGTGCAAAATCAGGAAAATCTTCATGCTCTTTATAAAAATCTAGGAATTAATTATTTTTTTATGAATCTAAAAAAATCTGAATAGATTAATTCTTTTTACAGAAACTTCACAAAAAAACGAGCAAATTTTTTATAATTTGATACCTGCGGTAAGTAAAACTTACTTTTGATGGATAGTTATGTCCTAAACAGGCATTTTTATTCTGTGCTAAGAGTTATTATGTAACAAAGCATTGTAATTAGTGATAATTTTTTATGATTGAGTTTATTATATTTTTAACCTTTTTATTAGTTTCGTTAGTAAAATGCATATAACCATAAATTATTTTTATGGAGAAAATAGCATGTGTACATGGAATAAAAGTACGTTTATCCCAAACGTTACTCCCAAAATTGCTCAGATAGCAAAAAAAACAAACTGCTTTAGGTTATCAATTGAATTTCTTCACGTTTTACTATTTTTTTTAACCTCAAGTGCTGTAGAAAAAAATTTCAAAGCAGTTAATTAATTTTTTGTTTTAATTAATTTAAATAAAATTCATTCATTCATATTTATGGTAATTAAAATAATTTTTATTTTTATTATAATTAATTAAATTTATTTTTAATAATTTTACTTTACTTTTCTTTTTAAAAGCTGTATTTTTCAATATTTTTGAATGATTTTTTGATTGACAGTAAATTTAATATTTTAAAATGCCATTCTTGCGTCTCATGCGAACAAGATTTTTTTCAAATGGTGATACGTTATGATGATTCTATACCTATTCTATATTCTTATATTTATTTTTAATAATTTTACTTTACTTTTCTTTTTAAAAGCTGTATTTTTCAATATTTTTGAATGATTTTTGATTTTTGATTCACAGTAAATTTAATATTTTAAAATGCCATTCTTGCGTCTCATGCGAACCAAGATTTTTTTCAAATGGTGATACATTATGATGATTCTATACCTATTCTATATTCTTATATTTATTTTTAATAATTTTACTTTTACTTTTCTTTTTTTTCTTTTTGAATGAAAGCTGTAAATTTAATATTTTAAAATATTTTTGAATGATTTTTTTTTTTTTTTTTGATTTTTGATTCACTTATATTTATTTTTAAATTTTACTTTACTTTTCTTTTTTAAAAGCTGTATTTTTCAATATTTTTGAATGATTTTTGATTTTTGATTCCATATTTTTGCCATTCTTGCGTCTCATGCGAACCAAAATTTTTTTTTTCAAATGGTGATACATTATGATGATTCTATACCTATTCTATACTCTTATATTTATTTTTAATAATTTTACTTTACTTTTCTTTTTAAAAGCTGTATTTTTTCAATATTTTTGAATGATTTTTGATTTTTTGATTCACAGTAAATTTAATATTTTAAAATGCCATTCTTGCGTCTCATACGAACCAAGATTTTTTTCAAATGGTGATACATTATGATGATTCTATACCATTTCAAGAGCATTTTAATGATTTATAAAATAATATGAAGATTAATATGAAGATAATGTGTAATTAAATTGAATTGAATTTTCAGAAGTACTTATATGTTGCTACACATACGTTCAAAATTAATAATAATTTAAATATTTTAGTATTTTTATATTTTTTGGATAAAAAAAGATTGATTGTTTAATTTTAATTAAGAAAGTTATCTGAATTTCCAAAATTCATTTAAAAATCCAGATATTTTTTGAGAATTTCAAGAGTACCAATGAATTTTACTGTAATAAAAGTGTCATTTACTTATATAATAATATACATAAGGACTTATTTAAGATAACTGTTAACTACTAACTAACGTAACTATTTTTCTTTCTGAAGAAAAATTAAAGCATAGTAGTGATAGAAGTAGCATAGTAGTGATTGATAAAGCAAAAATAATGATTAATTTTGAGATCAGGTTGAACACGGAATGACGGAACTTATTGAAGATATCAAGGGAAATGCGGATAATAATAGACGAAATAAACAAAAAAAAATTTTTTTTTTTAATTCTTTGTTAAAAATAAAATGAAATGGCGATGATGTTGAAGAATTCATGAGATATCAATGAGATACAAAGTTCCAGTTTTTTTTTTTTTTTTTTTTAGCATGGAGTCTATGAGACAGTGATTGCTGACTAACGACGAAAAAAAAAAGCTAAATGGTTTGTGCTCTGTTTTGTGTAAGAATTATTGGTTGGTGGGTCTAAGGCTCAAGCAAAATGATATAAAGCTTACTAGATAGTTTGTTTTATACCCGTTCTCCTAATTTTTTTTTTCTAGTTGCAGTTTTTTTAAAGCAAGCAAATGTTTCATCTATAAATCACACATAATAAACAATTTTTTTCTTGGATAGTTTTAAATGTTTTGTTTTGGAATTCAGGAAAGGATTCAGTTTCCTTTTATTTAATGATTTCTAAAGACTTTTAGGTTTTTTATAATCCAATAAAAATAATTTTAATTCATTTATAACTATATAATACTGAAATCTATTATGTGAAAACCAACAGGAGTCACTATTGATTTAACATCAAAGCTTGAAAACAAGCCATTAAACTATTAGATTTTTACTTGAATAATATTTTTAAATGTTTTATTTAGAAATTCAGGGAAAGAATTCAGTTTATTTATTTAACAATTACTTAAGATTTTTATTTTTTATAAGCAAATAAAAATAATTTTTATTCATCTATAACTACCTAATATTTAAATATATTATATGAAAACTACTAGGATTCACTATTGATTTAATATCGAAACACGAAAGCAAGCCAGTAAAATATTAGATATTTACTTGGAGAATTTTAAAATGTTTTATTTAGAAATTCAGTAAAACAATTATGAAAGGATTCTTTCTAAAATTCTTCAAAAACTGAATTCTGAAAGGATTCAGTTTTATTTATTTAGTGATTTAAGATATTTATGTTTCTTCTAAACCAATAAAAATAATTTTAATTTATCTATAACTACATAATATTGAAAACCATTATGTGAAAACTAACAGGAGTCAGTATTGATTTAACATTGAAACATGAAGAACAGGCCAGTAAACTATTAGACTGCGAGGCAATTTAAATGATTTATACAATCAGAGCGTAATTAGACTACAGCACGCATTGCTAAACATTTAAATTCTTGTTCTAGGGAATCACCGCAATAGAGATTTAATTAAAAGCGATTTCGTCATTTTCACAATTTACTCCGCTGGTAATTTATTTGGAAGGGTCATGATCTCAACGAAGACATTTTAAACAAAGCACGATGATTTTTAGTTGCTTGAGAAAACCGAAACTAAATTATGCTAATTCAGAAACTGCAAAAAAAATATTCGTAAAGATTATTTTGGAAAAGAAATAGAATTCCACATTTTGGGCTAGGAAAAGAAGTTATAAAAAATAATTAAAATAAATTCTCTACTTTGATAATATTTGCCATCTCTTTAGACTTTTGGAATTTGACTTATTTCTTTGCTCAGAAATATTTAATAAAAATAGATTTTTTATTTATCATTGCTATGTAATTGGATAATAAAAGTAATATAAAGTTTAAAAAAATAAAAGGATAAAAAAATAAAGGTTAACAATAAAAATAAAGGCAAAAATAAAAAAATATAGGTTAACAATAAAAATAAAGGCAAATATAAAAAAATATAGGGTTAACAATAAAAACAAAGGCAAATATAAAAAAATAAAGGTTAACAATAAAAATAAAGGCAAAAATAAAAAAAAAAAAATATAGGTTAACAATAAAAATAAAGGCAAATATAAAAAAAAAAAAAAAGGTTAACAATTACCACACATTTTTGCATACACTCACTGGTGTAAAGAGTGTGAATGTTTATTATTTTAAAACTGATGTTAATTTAAATTTGTGCACATAAAAATTTTTTTTATAATTTTAATTCTTTTTTACTTTCTATACCTGGTCTGGGCATGTTATTTTATAACTCAATTGTATGAACCCCACAGTTTAAGAAGCCCTCATAAATAACTACTCCAATAACAATAAAGGTTAGCAATGGCCACACATTTTTGCATACATGTCTCATTACATAAGGAGTGTGAATATTTATTATTTTAAAACTGATGTTAATTTAAGTTTGTGTTCATAAAAAGTTTCTATATTTTTAATTCTTTATTACTTTTATACCTGGTTTGAAGTTATTTTTTATCTATAAGAAATATGCAATCCAAGCAATTTGAGAATTACTTAATTGAACGGTTTAAAAATATTGAACAAAGTTTTAAAACAGTGCTATAATCTTATTACCTTTTTTTGTGAGGGATATTTTTCAACGTCTACTTGAAAACAAAGGAAGGGAATTATTTTTTATGTCTTAACATATTTTAGGTCAATTCCATAGACGCATTTTAACTTGAATTGAGAAACAATTTGAAAAAAAAAAAATTGTTGGAAAAAGCAAAGAAAAATAACATATGCTTCTAAAAAGCTTTCTTGTTCCTTTAGTGAAGTGATTTTGTGTAGAACATATACATTATTTATCTAGAAATGTATGAATCCCACAGTTAAAGAAACCCTTATAAATAATTATTCCAATGATAATAAAGATTAACAAGGACTACACATTTTTGTATATCTATCTCATTGCCGCAAAAGAGTGTGAATATTTATTATTTTAAAACTGATGTTAATTAAGTTTGTGTACATCAAAAGAGTTTCTGTATTTTTTTTTTTTTTACTTTGTATCTGGTTTGGAGTAAGTTATTTTTTTAACTATAAGAAATATGTGATCCATATAGTTTGAGAAACTTCTATAAATAGGTAAATCAATCCACGCATTCTTGATTACATGTATCATTGGCGTAAAGGGAGTAAATATATATTATTATACCGTTGATGTTAATTGAATTTTGAGTTCATACAAAAATTCCCATATTAATTATTTTTAATTTTATATCTGGTTTAAAGTATGTTATTTTTTATTTATATGACATATGTGACCTTCACAGTTTGAGAAGATTCAAGTAATCGCTTTAGACTAAACTATCGTCAAAAATACAGGAACTGAGATATACAAGACATATAAATTGTACATTAACTAATTCAAACAATGAATAAAGTTTTAGAATTGCAAAACAATGAGTAAAGTTTTAAAACAGTTCTATTATCTCATTACCTTTTTGTGAGGGATATTTTTAACGTCTACTTGAAAACAAAAAAATTGGAATTATTTTTATTTTTAAACATATTTTTAGGTGAATTCCATAGACGCATTTTTAACTGGGATTGAGAAACAATTTGAAAAAAAAAAAATGTTGGAAAAGCAAAAAAATAACATATGCTTCTAAAAAGCTTTCTTGTTCCTTTAGTGAAGTGATTTTGTGTAGAACATAGCTGACATCTCTTGAGAAAAATCAATCATACTGGTTCATTCATGCATTAACACTATTGAGAAGCTATAATCTTGTCGGAATTCTGTTGGCTTTGGAATGCCTTTTATTTCAGCAATCTAAAGATTTAAAGGGGGAGTCAATCTAGATCGATTTATCTGTTGTATATGGGGAAGGAAGGAATTTATTCATATGAATTTATGCCTAAAATGATCGATTTCTTGAGGCTCTATGGCGCTTAAGTGATCTTATTCAATGATAGAGGAGGTGATTTATTGCCAGTTTTAGGATCACTTTTTAGCATGCTTGCTGAGCGCAATTTTATGATTTTATCATCACGCAATGCGAGGACGTCTCGGGGTTTTTCCTCCTAATAAAAAGATGTTGCTCCATAGAACCATCACGTAAAGATTAAACTGTTCTTTGACTAAAGATAGATGTGTATATTAAAGATCAAAATCGCTATAAAATACATTTATATTAAAAGTTGAATTTTGAAATACTGCTGTAAATATTATGTTGTAATTGAAGTAGTATTTGTTATGCAGTTTTAATGCCAAAATATTTATATTTGTTGGCTTTATCCTTGTATTAGGGAACTAATTAGTTCGAAATTGAAATAATATTGTGATTTAATTTAATAATTGAAATGATATTGTGATTAATAATATAGTATTTAATTTTTTTACATTTTATTCATTATTTACATTTTATTCATTTATTCATAATTAAAATAATTTAATTTAATTTAAAAATTCTGTGAATGAGATTAAAGGATGAGATAAATTAATCATAAATTAAAAAGTCTTGATCATCATCACCAGTGGCGCAACAGCCACAGGGTGTGTCAAGGCCGTTTGCCTACTGGCAGATTTCGAGAGAGGATATATATTTCTATTTATGGTGTAAGGCGTCAGCTCTACGCCCAGCACTCTACAGTCATAGATAGAGCGGACTACGGTTTAAAGTGAATTCGAACCACTACAAACATCCATGGCACTGCAAACTCGAAACATGGGTACCAAGCGCCAAAGCTCTAGTCGCTTTGCTATCAGAATCCTAAATTGAAAAATAGCCTTGAAAATTATCAAAATACTAAATTTGATTTTAAATAATTTTGTGATTTAATTATATAAATCTTTTAGATTTGATGCAATGTATTTTAAATCAATACATTTATTTCCAAAAATTTGCGAATCGATTAAAGAGGAATTAAATTAGTCATTAATTGAAAAAGTAGTTTTGAAAATTATCAAAATACTAAATTTGGGATTTCAAATAGTTTTATGATTTATTTATCTAAGTCTTTTACATTTGATGCATTGTGTTTTAAACCATTAAACCTTATTCCAAAATTATGTAAATGAGATTAAGGATGAGTTAATTTAACCATATATTGAAAAAGTAGTTTTGAAAATTTTAAAAATATTAAATATTATCTTACAAGTTAAGAAGCATTATTTGTTTCTAATCTTTAAAGAGAAAACTCTTTGAAGCTACTAACTCTAATTAAAAAAACCATAAAATAAAAAAAGTAAAAAAAAATAAAAATAAAAAATAAAAAACGTATTTAAATTTTTCTTTACTGAAAATGAATTTTCGAAAGTCAGAAAAAATATAATTATAACTAAATTATAATTAAATATGTGTGATGTGATTATCCTCATATTAATTAGGGGACATGAAAAGGAATTTCTTAAAGGTGCCTTTTAATTAATATTTATTTGCAGTTTTAATAACTGAAAAATTAATTCAGAAACTGTTTCATTTCTATCTGCTCCTTTCATTCGTTTATACTCTTCAAGAAACGGTTCATTTATTGACATGGGACAGAAAAAGCAATGAAAATAATGTAAAGTCAAATGTCTTAACGGCTTATCGGTACACAAAGATTCATTACCTTGTCTAAATAACGAAAAATACACAACTGGTAAGAATGGCACTAATTTTAACCGCTGAAATTAAATTAATAATGGAGAAATTCAATTGGATTAAGTCAAAATAATGAACTTGGAGAAAATAGCTTAGTCCTTGGAGATAATAGCTCATGCATTGTATTCCATGGGACATCAAAGGGCTATAACTTTATAAAGGAATCATTACTGAGGCTATTATTAAGGAAGGTATTTAGGGTGTATAGCATATATATTAAAATAATTAAGTAGAAGATGTCGCTCTCATGGTAAAATTCAAAGAGATCATTCTTTAAGAAGGACAGGGTGCTTAGTTTTTCCTTTCTGAAGAATTAAAGCAGAAAAAGTGATTAACTTCAGCTTATCTGAACCCTATTGACACTCATTTTAATGCATCATTATTCACTTGAGTGGAAAGATATAAGAGTGCCGAGAGTTAATCGTAGTAGACTTAATTTTAAAGACTACTTAAATGTAGCGTTCATTGCAAATAATGTATTTGTCTTTTTCATTTAAAATGTTCTAAAATTTACTTCAGAGTGATATAAAATTAATAGATATTATGCTACAGTCATAATTTTAGCTTTTCCCCCTAAAAATAGGCATTGTTAAATAATATATAATAAAAAGTATACTCTGAAAATTTTAAAATGTTAACTGGTAAGTCAATTTAATGAAATTAATTATCAATAATGAAATGGTGCTAGTACAATTTTAATTTTTAACGACTAATTAAACCCTTTATGAATTTTAAAAAGTAATAAGAAAATATTTAACTATATAAATATATTTTATATCATTACAAATTTTTAAAATATTTGCAACTCTGTCTTAGGAAGATGTGTACTTAGTAAAAAAAAAAATCTTTTGATTATCCAAAAGCTCTAAATAATTTAATTGAGAGATTAGATGTGTTAGAAAAATTTTTATAACAATAAAAATTCTGCAAAACATTCACGCATAAAGTTCAACTGTGACTAAGTGGTTATTAAACCATATTGCCATATAATATTACTGAAGGATGAATAAAATAATTAGTCTTAAGACAAATGTGATTACATTTTCCAAATACAAACCAAAGAATGCAATTTCTTATGACCTAATGTTAAAAAATAAAACATATATATTTATGTTATATGCCACATGAAGAATGAGATGTTATCATCTGAAAATTAATTGCATGTCTTAGTAATTCCTTAAAAATATGGATTTATTCTATTTTTTTTAATGAAAATAAGATTATTTTAATAAAATTAGTTTCATTGTCAACAAAATGCTTATACATTTGGATTTAATGGCCATAGGACAAACTTTGAGGGGTGCTATAGCTTGCTAAAACGCAATTTTTGTATAGTAATTTGGGGTCGGAAGTGACATGTTTAGGAACAAACACATTCTCGCAACAGACAGGTTCACTGAGCCAACTGATACCCGTCACAGGTATTTTTAAGATTTGTAGCTCCGATATGCAGTATATTTTATTTGTACCATGTGTTTGGAACTGTGAAGACACCGATTGACTGAGGTCCTCGTCGCTCGACTATCCATTGCTGCTGCAAGCGTGCACGAAATGCCTGGCTAATCATCTTTGGAACTGCTCGCTAATCAGTCCTTCGACACTACCAAACATGTATTACTGTTGGTGGTCTTAATTTTGAGCATTTATTTTATGAACATTGATTCAAAGCAGCACTTTGCAATATTGTTGCAAATAAACAGTTTTTTTTTATGTCTCATTAGTTATGTTCGTGCCTCAACACGTCACTTGTGACCATACAATCTTAAACAAAAAAATGTACGTTTTAGTAAACTGTACCACCCATCAAAGTTTGTCCCATGGCCGTTGAATTACTCTGTAAACACACACACACACACAAACATATATATATATATATATATATTAAAACCATATAAAAGATATTTTGAGTTTAAATTTATAAAGAAAAACTGTATTGATCAGTAATTTTCTTTTCTCTTGACTTGCCATTAAGACAATCATTTTTTATATTTCTCAAAACATTTAATTTGCTTAATTGCCTCAAGTAATTTTTTGATTTAATCTAAGTTTATATCATTAATATAATTTAAATAAACATCTATTGGACACGTAGGAAATCGATATTTCATGATCAAAAGTTTCTTCGAAGTGGCTCTGAAATCTAAAAAATGCACCTAATTTAGAACTTCGATTCACAGAAAGTAACCACTAACATAAATATTTCTCTGTTTCTCGTATTACGCTTTAGAAGACAGACATAATTTAGTTTATTTTGGTATAATTCCATTATTATAATTTTTATAAAAGTATTAAATTTCTATTAAGTTGTTTAAAATAATTTCTATTTTAACCATAAATTTAAACCATTAATGTATCTGAAATAAAATATATTTGGCTGCCGATAAAAAAATCGAAATTATTCGTAAAAAAAAAAAAAATCAATACGTTGCAATCACTTGATTCTCTCTTTAAATCCTTCGGAATGACTCAATAATTTAAAGAGGTATCGATTTAACTTTCGGATTCATAAAAAGTATGCACATTAATTGTTTGAAATATTTTTCTTTTTCTTAGAGTTGAACTATTATTAAATTTATTGCTGCGTTTTTATAAAATGTATAAGTTTTCGAAATCCATTATATTACAGTCAAACTTTAATTTATTATCACTTGGTTCCCGTTTTAATTCCACAGAAACATCTGGATAAGTTAAAGTAAACTGAGTCAACTACTAAAATTCTCTGACTTTTATACAGTAATTATTACAAATATTTTCCTTTTTGTTAGTACAATTAATAGTAAACTTGCTCTTCCTTTTTTTATAAGAACGTTTTTCGAAATCCATTAAATTACATCAGTCAATTTATTATCACTTGTTTCTCGTTTTAATTAAATGATAATTTAAATTAAACCCCTCATTTCACAACCATGAGTCGACAAGATTTTACATTAATAATTACAAACATTTTTCTTTTTTTTGGAGTACAACTATTATTAAATTTTTTTGTTTCTTTTTATAAAACATGTAAAATTTCGAAATAAATTACATCAGCCATTCTTTAATTTATTATCATTTGTTTTCCTTGTTGTTTTCATTGTCCTTCCCCCAAAAACCGAAACATTTTGGATAAATAAATGTTTAAACATGGGGACAACAAAATCCCTGACGTATAAAATACAGTGATTATTACAAATATTTCCTTTTTTTTGGAGTACAATTATTATTAAATTTATTGCTCCTTTTTTATAAAATATGAAAAATTTCGAATTCCTTTAAATTATTATGATTTGTTTCAATTTTTTAATTCTACCAAAACATCTGAATAATTTAAAGTCAACTCCTCGTTTCACAACCATGAGGCCACAACAAAAATCTCTTTCTCTCAAATGCTTACACAAAAATTATTACAAATATTTTCTTTTTTGATTTACATGTGTTATTAAATTAATTGTTTTTTTTTAATGAAATAAAAGATTTTTAAGTCCATTAAATTAACTTAATGAATCTGAGAATAAAACCATCATTATTATAACCATTGGTATCTGACACGAAATCGTATAAGCGCAAGAAAATCGAGACTCTCTAATCAATTGTTTCCTCTTTCAATTCCCACGGAACGACTCGCTAATTCAAGGAAACTCCCCGATTCACAACCCTGAGTCGCCAATAAAAATCTCTGCTCAGTGGTTCTGAGTACATCGTAAGCTGAGTTTCAAATCACGCCGACAGCATTTGCGACTGTTTTATTTCACATACCGATCGTGGTCGTCATGGTTGCAAAGGATTTGATGTATGGTCCAAGTATTAAACTCTGTCGAAACTCCTGGACGTGTAGCTGTAAGTAAACACGCATTGTTAGAAAGGGGTGGGCGATTAGATGAACGCAAATGCCAAAGGATAAAATCGTACGCTGATGTGATTAAACGCACAAAATGGAATGCACAGTGCGCGAATCAAGTCGCAGTTTAATGACTAGCGCATACATATACATATTCGAGGGTTGTTAAGATTCAATCGTGAGATAGAAACTTCTGCAGTGGGTAGGAAATGACTTATGTGTATTATTTGACTGTCCAAATGAGGGGACTCCTATCTGCCTGGCGCGTTTCATTTATGATGAAGCATTGAACTTTGTGCAGGACTCAATCACAATTTGAATAGAATCTTTCTCTCTGAAGAAATGATATTCGGTAACGGAATTATTTTAACATATAATATGTTTCAGGAGTCTGACTTGTGGCCAATGTTAATATGCATAAGTAGCTTCTACAGAGCTCATGTTCTAATCCACTGGAAGTGACTTTTGTATTCACTGTTTTTAAAATGATCGCCCACCTGGTGCATTTCATTCATGATAAAATATTCTACTCCTTACAGGAATTGAATCCCAATTTGAATAGAATCTTTCTAATAGAAGAAATAATATTAGATAGCAGAATTATTTTAACGTAGAGTATGTTTCATGGGATTTTCTCGTGTCCCAGTGGCCACGAGTGTAGAAAGGCTAGGGTTCGAATCTGTTAGAAGTGTCCATAGAGAAATGGATAAAGATGCCAAGTGTAGCGTTTCATTCATAATAAAACATTCTATTCCGTGCAGGAATTCAATTCCAATTTAAAAAAAATCTTTTTGACTGAAGAAATAATATTTGATAGCGAAATTATTTTAACGTAGAATATGTTTTATGCGATTATATTTTGTCCCAGTGGTAAAGAAGGCAGGAAAGGTCGGGTTTTTAATCTACTGGAGGTGCCCATGGTGGAATAGATAAAGAAGCCACTTGGAGCGTTTCATTCATGATGAAACATTCTATTCCATGCAAGAATTCAATTCAATTTGAATAGAATCTTTCTGACTGAAGAAAGAATATTTGTTATCAGAATTATTTTAACATAGAATATGCCTTATGTGACTGTCTCGTGGCAAAAGGTAATGTTTGTTGGAAAGATCGGGTTTGAATTTGCTGTTGGTGTTCATTGGGAAATTGACCAAGATGCTAAAAATTGGAACTAAACTAATTATTAATCTTTAAATCGAAATTAAATGATTTCTCCATTTGCTTTTTAATTACAGGTTTCTGCTAACATATCTCGAAGTTTCTAACTAAAAGTGTTTTTTTAAAATAGTCTTGATAAATAAAACGATAAGTGAAAATAATAATTTGATATCAACTCATTGTATTTTGGTTAACTAAAACGTGAAATTTTCTTTCTGTTATTACTGTACTTAGAGCAAACTGAAATAGTTTTGTTTATTTATAAACTGATGATGGAAAATATTTCAGATTAATTTATTGCTATTAGTTGCAAATAAATTTTCTGTTTTCATGGAGCAACATTTAAAAAAATATTTTAATCGTTAGGGATAATGTAATAATTACTATTAATTTAAGTTAAATATATATGTTCCACTTTCTTATATATGTAAATATATCAAGTTCAATGCAATAGATGTTAAATATTTTTCCGTTTTCATTCAACATTATATACGTATACCAATAATTTATGCTTTCACATCAATTTAAAAGGAAATTTAGCGAAATTATCTTTTTAAACTAAATTTTTAATTGTATCTCGAATTTTTATGCTTTATACAAAAGTTGGATTATTAATTCTTTAAGCGACAGAGGGAAATTAAATTAGGCTCCTAATTATAATTCGACACAGTGTTCAATGAAATCATCGCACTTGCTTGCAAGTTGAAGATCACCAAAGAATCAACAACACCATAATTAAGAAAACTGCTCTCTAGATCTAGAAAGTAATGGAATTTTTAGGAATTTAACAATTCATCCAATGAGATGATTTGAATCTACATCTGGAATTTCAAGTATGCTCAGACAATTGGTTTTATATTCTTGTTATCGATGTAATGGATAATCAGAATCACAATTTTAAGGCATATACAGGTAAGAAGAAATGAATGTAATTCTGAACAAATGAAAATGATTAGAGTTGAGATAAGATACTACCAGATATACAAACAAATGTATTCCACAAACATACTAATAAAATTCTTAAATAGATTCATTCTTCTTCCCCTTAATTTGATGTTGAATTTTCATAGATGGACACATTCGCTTTACTTCAAAGTGAAAAGGAGCATAAATTAGGTTTGTTGGTTTCAAAACTCTTCAACATGTTCCCAAACAAAAAGATGTATTACTTAAAATAAATTAACTTTCAATGGATAGTACCTTCAAGGAATAAGATAAACATTGATAAACTAATTTGGGTAGAATTCATAAGTGTTTCATCGTTATACGCATGTACTCTTTGAAGTGCTATGTATTTATGCAATTGTGGCATAGAAAATTATATTTCTATTTGAAACTTAATTAGGGAAAAAGAAAATTAATTTTTACTTAAGTTTGTTACTAGAAAAAAAAATGTAAATATATTTTAAAAATAAAGGGAATGTTTTTAGGATTTTGAATTCATGTGCGGTTTTTCGATTACATTGTTATTTGGATCGAAAAATGGATTTGGATCCATTGTTGTTTTAAATTAGTGGAACTGATTGAAAATTTTCAAATAAAAAAATATATATATAGAAAAGAATATAAAGAAATATGTATGAATATAAAGAAATATGTATAAATATAAAGAAATATGTATGAATATAAAGAAAAGAATATAAGAAATATGTATGAATATGAAAAAAATATATAAATATAAAGGAAAGAATATACAGAATTATGCATGAACATAAAAGAAAAGAATATAAAAAATACGTATAAATACAAAGAAAAGAATATAAAGAAATATGCATGAACCTAAAGAAAAGAATATAAAATATATATATAAATATTAAGAAAAGAATATAAAAGAAAATATGTATGAATATAAAGAAAAGAATAGAAAAGAATGTATGAATATAAAGAAAATAATATAAAGAAATATATATGAATATTTTCAGATTTCAAAGGAAGTTGCAACTATATTGAACTGTTTTCTAATTTGAAAAGACATTTCAAGATTTAACAAACTTTCTCCATTAATTAAGGCATTGAATGCAGTCTTAATTTTCAACGTAAATAAGAAAAATTAAAATACAAACTTTTCTGACTTGCTGAATTGATATTGATATAAAATTAGCAGAAAGTAAATATACAAATAATAATAATGACAATCACTTTGTCCTGGCATTAAAACAATATATTCCCTGAGAGGTTAAAAGACATTTAAATTATCTTCAAAAGCATTTAAATATTAAATAGGAGGAAATGCAAAATTTATTATTACATGAATTAAAATAAATTAGGGTTGAAAATGCACCACAATTACACTACACAATGCCTTTTTAGTGATTCGGAAATTGAGCATTTCACTCGAATAAAATTCTGAAATCTTGTCCTTTTTCTACGCTATAGTTATACTTTAAAACTTTTCTCGTTTTAGAAACTCAAACTGAGTTCGTCTTTTCTTCGAAAAATGAAAAAGCTCTACTTTTTATATCCAATGAGCATTTTTTTTTTGTTAAGAAGAGGAAAAGTATAGCTCATAAAAAAACTTTATCTTGCTTTTGTACGAAATGAGACGTTAATATAAGCATTTAGAATGGAGAAATGGAAGTACAAAAACAAGATTTTTTTAAAGTTTTGCGACGCCCTCACGACAAAAGTAATGCTGGCAGTTCTGATGAAAAAAAGTTTTTCAAATTTTCAGTGACGATGTTTTTCTTCGCTCACTGGAAGTACAATTATGATACATGCGTTATGTAAATGGGGTGAAAAAATGCTCAATAAAAATGGAAATTGTCACTTTAATAGTACTCACTTATGTCAGGGGAATCTCTTTCAAACTCTAAAATAACAAAACTCTCGTCTTAATGACAAAGGAAATGTCACCGAGAAAGTGTATACTTAATAGAAAGAATTTCATTTGAAAACTCTTAGGAAAAAAAATCCATTAAAATGTGTTCCAAACATTGAAGTCTATGCAGAGATAACATAATTTATGCACTCTTTACTTGAATATATACCAACTGACTTTTCTTGAGAACTTCATGAGAAACAAAAATGTCATCACTTAAGCAGAAAAGAAAAGAGATTCACTGTTTGCAAACAAATCTCTGAAATTCTTTCATTTAATCTATATACCATAACGGCTTAGTCTCTTGCGAAGTTTGGAACTTTTGCTTCGTGACAGTTCCATCCAGTGCGTTTCTGCCGTAGACTGAAGAAACACTTCAAGTCAAGAAAATAAACAACATAAACATGCAAAATACTTGGCACTACTAATAATGCCATCTATGTTACGCTTGTGTCTGCAGTTTAAAATGTTGCCTTCAGAGGATTTTTGATGACAGGCATCTAGTTTGGTTGAAGTACGAAAAAGGGAATTAGATCACCAGGGAGAGTGAGCTTTATGCAAATGACGTCTTCTTATGTGTTCTGTATGGGAGACAGGTTATCAACGTTTGTGTGTAGCAATACGTAA
>BPLR01016825.1:0-24113 GCA_021605095.1 Caerostris extrusa
AGTTACGTATTGCTGTCTGATTAACTCTAAAAGCGTGTTTTTTTTTTTTTTTTTTTTAGTTTTTTTTAAACTATAATTTATTTTTTTTTTTTTTGTTGTTTCGGTTATCCGCTATAAGTTTACATACTTTACCCATCGAATTCGCTAATGTAGGAAGAGCGCAATTCGACATGATCGCACTCCTATGCCTTTGAGATCCGCCTCTTTTTAGCCACCGAAATTTTCGGCCAATAGGAAGAGCGCAATTCGATCGCGGATATTACTGAATTTCTACCCGGGGTGAAAGACAGCTGGGCAACGGGCGTACCGGTTACGGAGTTCCTTGGTGGTTTTAAGAATCACAAAACCTCCACATCTTAAATTAATTAAAACATTAGCATAAATTGTAGTTTCTTAAATTAATGAATAGAAATAATTAAAAATAAATAAATGAATTTAAAAATTTAGGAAAAACATCTCCTGCTTGAGAACAATTAAAGCAGGAGATCGAAAAAGCTAAAGCTATCGGTGTACAATTAAGAGTCCGGTTGACGATGCCCAAAAATAAAAGGTTAAAAGTTAAAATGAGAATTTTAAGATAAAAGTAAAATAAAACAAAAGGAATTAAGATTAAACAAAATAATTATAAAAATAGGTAGGTTTTGATCAGTTGACTGATTCGCCAGATGGCGCCATCAGTCCCAAAATCGAGCCCAAAGAGTCAGTTACATACATACATACAAAAACATACAGGTGAAGCTAATAAAAGTTTATTAATAATGGATAAGTAATTTTCAATGCTAGATTTTCTAGTTATTTATTTAGAGATGAAGGATTATAACTCATAGAGGCTACTATACAGCAATCCTTTGATCTTAAGGGATTTGTGTTGAATTTGTTCCCCAATGGTGATGTTGGCCCTTGAGTCGAGTGGTTGCCTATACTGCTGCCAGGTGGCTATCCCATGTCACCTTCTCGGACGTTTTCATTTCTCTCTTCTCTCCAATCTAGAGGATATCACGCATTTTTTATTAATATTTACTTGTCATTACAGGAATTGGTTTGGAGGTTCAAATGTGTTTTTTTATGTGAGGAAGAACACTTATTATTGAACACTCCATAATTATATCTATAAAAATCATTCAGAAATTACATAGAATTTACAATTGAATAAATTCAATATTATGTAAAGAATGAGCAAAAATAAACTCAGTTCTATTTAATCAACCTCAGATCACAAATAAATGGAAAAAGAATGTCATGATCATTCATTCCATTTGTGGAATGAATGATCCAGCTGCCACTTCTGCTATTCCATCTATGGTCAAAATCAATAATTAGCACTTTCCTTCAGCACATGATTAAGCAGACATAACATATTTTTAAGAGATCCATAAGATAACTAATAAAAATGTAACATAAAAATTAGATTTTTTCCAAACAAATGTTAAATTACAGATAATTTTTAGAGAAATAGTTTACCTTAAATTATATATTATTGGCCTCATATATATTATAAACCTAAACAAAATATTAATAAAGGACAAAAAAATAAAATTCATATAAATGTATCATGGATAAATTTAAATTTTTTATCACCATAAAAAATTCATGAAGATGGTCAAAATTATGAAGGAGTATAATAGAACAAACTGTTATGAAATACTGACAAAAATTCATATATTTTGAAATGGAAAACTACTATAATAGGAACAACAATTTTCAGTTTTTATCATTCCACAAAGGCCTATCAGTGTAAATAACTAATGATTTTTTTTTTTTCAGAAGTATAATCAGCATTGCACACTTTTTGACATAGTTATATTAAAAGAAAAGTGTCAAAAACACAGATAGAAAAAAACCATTTTTTAAACAATGACTCATACCTTTTTACCAATAGCAGTTTCTTCTACACCAGAACCAAAAATATCAGTTCTTCTCTCTGCAAATTGTTTCAAACTGCTCTCAATAGAAGTTCCTGTAATGAAATCATATAATGCAATTAATACTCCAAGTTTTGAGTATTAAAAAATAAAAGCTTCCAGTTAGGTGTGGGTAAATCCTTCAGTCCCTAAAAGAAAAGCATCATTATAAAAACCCAATGATTTCAAGTAACATTCCCATCTGATCTTTAATAGTATAAATGGCATTTAATCATAGTATATATTTTGTGTTTTCTTTATAACGCTTTATATTTTCTGATTTAAAAACTAGCAATGATAATTTTTTATTATAAGCTACATACTTTGCTTCAATTTTATTTATTTGTTCTCTTAAAAAAAAAAAAAAAAAAAAAAAAATCGTGTTTGTCGTTTTGTTATGTATTCTGAAAATGAATTAAGATTTCACAAAATAAATATCAGTTTGTTTAAATTATAACGCCTAACAGTAAGGCACACACTGCTATGCGAGTTTAGCCTCTCACAGATCAATAGTCCGGTATACATAGTTTTGAAAATCAATATTGTGATGCACATCAAAAAGATTTTCTATTAAAAAAACTTTTTTTTTTTTTAAATCTTAAATATTCAAATTCTTTCTTTCTAAACACATTTCTGGGATAGGAAATAGTTCTATATACTATGCAAAATTATTAAGATATACCTTAAATAAAATTATCATACAATAATGAGTATCAGTGGACAAATCCTAGAGGGAAAGAAAATTTAGTTATTACTAATTAGTTTTCCACATCCATGTTAACTCTAAAAATAGATACAAGGTTGAGTGCTTAGACTATTAACAAAAGTCTCCTTTAATAATTTATTAAACATGCAGTAAGGCATTAGAGAAAAATTATTTAGTCTCAATATTTTGTCTTTTATTATTTGATTTTTAAACACTAGATAGATAAAAAAACTTTTTTTTAAAGGAGGAAAAAGTTAACCGCTCATGCTCAGTGGTGCAATCATTCATTTTGATATCGAACCTGGAAAAACAAAAATCAATGAATAACACGGAGAAAAAGATGGGCTTACCATGAGCATAGACTTCTTCTTGGGTCATTTTCTCTTGTACAGCTCTGTCCCGTTGCTCAACCCAACGAGGATCCAGCAACCCTGAAAATCAAATAGGGTGAAATTTAAAAATAAATACTGAACTAATTATTAATACAAAACTATATTAAATGACCCAATCAGCTTAATAATACAGAGATGCCTACCAGATAACTTTTTTTTCTTTGATACTTAGGTAAAGGCCTATTAATAGTTACGCACATTCACAACCGAGCTGCAATTTGCAATATTACCAAGTAATGCAGCAATTCACATGTGAAAATTTCATTAAAATAGGGTTAATTAAAAACTTAATGCCATCAATACTTGTGTTGATATGATTCTAAAATGTGCTGTGCTTAAAGTGTGCCACAGCACACACTTTTTTTTTTTCTTGAAAAAATACAAGGATAATTTACAATAGAAGTAAAGTTAGAAAACACAATTATAAAATATCTGTATAAATATTAGTTTTTTTTCTGTACTCTGTAGTTAATCCATATATATATTTTATGTAGTTGCCATTTCAAAAGAACAAAAAATTTCTCAGTTGGTTATTTTATCTTCAGTTTGTAAATTAAACTGATTAAAAACAATCCTTAATTCATATTATATACTAAGAAAATAATTATGATTGTAATATTTAATAATTAATCATGTATAAGAAAAAAAAGAACTTTCACATTCATATACACAGATTATTTGTACAGTTAATATTATTTCTATACAGAAAATATAAGATAAATTGTAAAACAAACTTTTAGCAATAATTGAAATATTTTATGTTTTGAACTGGATGAATTTTTAGTTTATGATAAATAAGAAATTAGTCTCTTATTTTTTAAAAAAAGAATTAAGTTAATATTTTATTAGTTAATTTCAAAAAGTTCTTATAAAATTGTTTCTTTAATACAATTTGGAATAAATAAAATTATTATTAAACAAAGCTCTGCTGCACCATTAGATTTTTTTATATAATAAAACTTTGAAGATTTATAAAAAAAATAAGGAAATGAAGAGCGAGAAAAATGCAATGGACAATGTGATGAAAATATTTTTGACAGTGACAAGTTAAACTTGCATTGCAAAACATTAATATAATTAATAATAATCTGAAATTTTTTTTATAAAATTATACTTTAATGCAAGCAATATTCCTTTATGTGAGACATTTAGTTTTTAAATATATTTAGATTCAGGTTCATCTTGATTTTCATTTTCTCCAACAGAATATATTTTTCATAAGATCTAAAAACTAAGCAGACATAAAAAAAAAAAAAAAAGAAAAGTGCCACATGTTTTTATAAAACACGATACTAAGAATTTTATAATCAATATCACTAAAAACAACATGATTTGAATTTAAATCAATTTTTTTTTTTTTTTTTTTTTGTTAAATTGTAATGCATATAGATAAAAATTGCAATCATTTTAGAAATACACTACAGCAAGAATAAATATATGCCTTCTTGAGCCAAGTTAATCAATAATAATAATAATGATAAAAATAAAAAATTACTTGATTTTAATTAATTCTTCTTGACTTTTTTTTTATTTAATTAGCAATTAAAATTCTACTTTTAATTCCTATAAGCTAACATTTAAAAAAAATAATAAAAACACCATAATAAACAGGAATTATTAAAGTATAATTAAATTACTAAATACTTTTAAATAAATAATTTTAAGGAAAGTAAAAAAAAAATTAAAATTTGGATTGTATTAGTAATGCATATTGAAAAAAAAAAATTTCATTTAGAGAATAAAAAAAGTATGCATAGATGGTTACAGAAAAGACATACTGTATGGTAAAAATTTTACCTATTCTCATGTGCTCCTGCATCTTGTCAGCTGGAATTCTTTCACCGGTTATAGGTGAAATCAAGTATTGTTCATTCAATTGTGCCAGTTTGGACACTAAAAATTAAATGAAATCTATTATAAATTCATGCAGATGAAGCATAAAGGTACACATCAACATAACCATTTTAATTAAGTATATTAATTTCAAAGTATTTACTGGCTAAATATTTGGTACCTGGTAGTATTTTAACTGGCTAAAAATGCATTTTCTTTGTAATTCAAATTTTTGAAAAAAATTCTATGCTAATTACAGAAAAAGAAAGTACCTTTAGGGTTGTAGTCCTTGCGAATGACCACCTGGTCTGGTTGAGGAGGTAAAGGTGGAGGTAGGGGAGGTGCCTCTTTAGGAGGCATGGGAGGTGGACTAGCACCTCTTTTCTCATCCCCTTCATCTGACGAGGAAGAATTATCATCCTGAAAATTGAATTCTTCATTCATAACAATTTTAATACAATGCCATTAACAATAATAAAGATATGCAATACTGCTATAATAATACTGGAAAATGCCATTACTTTTGTTTTTATAAATCTGCATTTAATTTTATTATTAAACGTCATATTAAGCTCAATATGATGTAAGTTACTATGTTATCTACTAAAAGATAATCAACTAATCCAAATACTTTGTTTATTTTATGCTGAAAACAACCAACCTTCCCAAGTGGTTTCAAAAATAGGTAATTTCTTATCGGTACAAATCTAAGAGATTTTGGAAGATTTAACATTTTACAATGCAAACTTGAACAAACTCAAATTGAATCCCTCCTCTCAAAATAGCCAAATAATTCAGATTTTACTGATATTTTGGTAGGTCATTAGCAAGTAGTAAATAATACACTAGAAGTGTATAGAAGCCTTTTTCAACATTCTTTTCAAAAAAATTAAATCCAAAAACTGGTATTACTCATTTAGTATACCATACAATTTTTTTAGAATTATATATATTCTGATTTAATAATACTAAATATCAATTTTTTGTATATTTTTACATTTTTATCACTGTCAATTAACCACATTTTAAGATAATATTGATGAAATTCCACAAAACATGAAAAACATTTTCAGCAAGTCAGACTTCAAGCTTACTTTTTTGTTTTTTCTAGCAAGTTCTTCTTTGTCACTTCCTTCTTCTTCTGAATCAACATCCATTTCAACTTCTTCTGTCTGCATAAAACAATAAATAGATAATAATATTTGAATTTTTTCTTTCATATCACAATTAGATAACTGCTTGATTACATACGTTTATAAAAAGTAACAAAATTTTTTTTTAATCCACAAGCCTTTCAAGGAAAGTTTTAGAAAGCAAATAATTTAATAATAATCACATTTATGTATAATTGATTTATTATAGCAACTTACTTTTTTCAGTTAAGTAACAAAAAAAGGCTTATTTGAAAATTTTAATCTGGCATAAAATTTATTTTAATTAAAATTCAACATTCTATGTTTTTTAAACTAAATTAATTCCTATTTTAACAGCTAAAATTTTTAATAAATAAAATTCTGAATTACATAATATTAAAACAATATCTATATAAAAAGATTCCACAATAACTATTAAACTTTAAAAAAAAAATTTCTTGATGCCATGCAAGTCTGACTTTCACTCCAAACAAGTAATCGATATGTCCATTTTCTCCTTTAAACTGGGTGTTTATCTTTCTACTAAATAGCTGGCAAAAATTAAGGTGAATGAATTTTTACCAATAACATATGTACTTATATATTAATTATTTATTAAAAAATAGTTCTAAGATGGAAAAAATATATTAGTGAGTTTGTATACTTTAAAGTTCTAATATACTAAGAAAAATAATGACATCAACTTTGAATGAAACTTTTCATGAGAGTGTGTGGTACAAATTACAATTACAAATCAATATCTTCCAATTGAAATGACCATCATAATCACAACAGAGATTCACACTTATAAAATGTGGGTGCAATTTATTATAATATTATCAAGTAAAGCAGCATTTTTTTTTTTAAATTCAGAAGGTTAACACTAAAATAGGGTTAACAGAAAGATAAAATAAGATTTGAAATTATTTATTACTGTATAGATAGATTTAAAGAAAATATATGTTTATCTATAATTAAGAAAGCACAGCATTTTTAAATAAAAATATAATCATTGTAAAGTGCAAAAAAACTTGATGAAATTTTATAAACAAAACCCTTATATACACCAATACTAAACCAATTAATTCAACTCAATCCTTCTTTAAATGAAAACCTTACAGAATAATAGTTTATTTTTAATAAGGAAAAAATGTAAGTGTGATAATTACTTATTTCATAATATTATTTAATTTTTTTTTTTAATTAAAAAAAAAAAATGTCTTTTTTGTTTCTTTTTTTTTCTTTAAAATATGAAAGTTTGTAATTGTGCAAAATTAGATAATACTTAAAAAATGACTTTCATTTTAAAATTTTCATAGAAAATTTTAGCTATTTCTGTGGTCCACAGTTATTCCAAAAACTTTGCAACTTTCGTAATAGTTGTCACCTCTAAAAAATCAACAAAAAAATGTTAGGTTAAATTTTTTTTTTTAATTTTACCCCCTGTTCCTCAATACGTTGCTGCTGTAGCACTCTGCTTCCTACTTCATCTGGATTTGTTGGAGGAGGAAACATGCCTAAAAAGAATAAATATAAAACTGATTGAGAAACTTGAGATTGATAATCACAATTCGTTAGCAATAAATACATTTCTCTTAAATTACTAGTAAAAATCAATCTGGATAACTTTTTAAATAAACATCATTAAAGTGCTAGTATAACTATACTATCACTACTTAACTATCATTTTATTTAATTTTCAGATATTCTAAGGACACTTCAAAATTTTGGTATATATTCATTAAAATTCCTGATAAATTCTTCTACAGTACTAACTACAGTTATTTATAAGTTTGCTTGTCAAGAAGAACTCTTGGGGACCATTTTGCTGTCATTTAACCCATCTAAAAGAAGTTTATGCAATGCTAAAAATGCATTTGTTTTCTTATTACAGTATTGAAAATTTAAAATTACCTAACATACAAATAAAGTTACAGTAACTTTTTAAATATTTAATTAATTATATTTAAAACGAAGAAAAAAAAATAAAGGTTTAAAAGCGAACATTTAAAAACTGGAAAGAATCTAAACTAATCTTTTTACATCTTACAGAAAACAGCTTTTTAATATCTCGAATTTAAACTTTCCTTCATTCAATTAGAAAAACTGCAATGCTTAAATAAGGAATGCCAATAAATCTTACCAGTTTCATTGGGCTGGTAATCCACAGTTTCAACTACTACAAAATCATGCCAATCTATCTGTGCATATTGAACTATTAAAAAAATATATATATATATAAATAGATCAGTTTAAATAACACTCAATTTTATTATACTTACTAAAAAATTATATACTAAAAAATAATTAATTATACAAAAAAAAATTACACTCAAAAAATATTTAAATAAGATCTTAATCTAATATCAGACAAAGGCATTTTTTTTTTATACATATAAATAAAAAAAAAACCCCATTTTTTGTTGGCTTATCTGATTCTTAACATGGACTTGACTTTAGATAGTGCTTTTAGAATGGTATGCCCACCGACGCTACTGTATCTCAATTTATCCAAATGTTTTTCTTTTCTAAAATATAACAGTCAACATAATATACATTTTGGCAGAAGTGAAAATGAAACACCCATTAAAGAAATCACTCCAAAATTCGGAATTCAAGAAATCATTGCCTATGACGGCTTTAAAATACAATAAATGTTTCCTGCACTTTCTAGCAACCAAAAGAATGAAAATAAAAGGAGTAAATTTGAACACAACAGAAAGAGGCAAAACTACAGATTGAATCGATCACAACATTTTAACACTTAAATGATGATTAGAACACACGAAGCACTACTAGAACTTGAAAAAAAAAGTAAAAGAAACAATCCCCCAAAAAATATATGCGGCACCCCCTTTTGCAGAAATTGTAATATCACTGTTGTCTTATAATAAGCGTCCTCTGACATATCAAATAACTATGAGTAAGACAAAACTCTGAATTGAAAAGCGCTTTGAAGTTTATTTCGTGCTGCTACATATTTTATGCAATGAAACAAAATGTGTTCAACTGTTTCCAGAGTTTTGCAGATCGAGCATAATGGAGATGAAGTCAAGCCAAATCTATGGAGTTTTGCATTGTTAGGATATGTTTTTGCGCAAAATCAGGAAATAGAATTATCTTCTTTTCGACGATCAGGGAAAAGTCTGTCAGGCGGTTTAATACTATTCAAATGACTGAATTCCTCAGCATATTTGCTACCAACTCACTGCTCTGTTGCTTTTAGCTGTTTTTTTTTTTTTTTTTTTTTTTTGCTTGAAACATGAGATTTTCCGGTGATATAAAATGAAATATTATTGTTTATGCGCCGATTTTTTGCGAGGGAATCAATTAGTTCATTTCCAGTAATAACAACATGTCCTGGAGACCAGATGAATTCAATTGATAAAATGCTATTGCAAAGATTTTGTAGTTTATTGCCAAGAAACTGGACGATATGATTGGAATGGATAGTACAATTCTGTAATGCTAGAAGAACTGATAGATTGTCTGTGAGGATTATATATTTATGAAATGAAAGAACATATGTTGAAAGGGTTTAAAACGAGTGCAAGAGCTTCTCCCGTGAAAATAATGTAATTTGAAATCTGTCCTGTTAAAGACTCTTGCAAAAAAGGAATTGATGACTGCTATTGAATGTTTAAGTTCTGTCTTAGATGTGTCAGAGGCTAAAATGATTATATCTGTCCAATATTCATTTTTTTATTGTTCAAAAAAGATGTTTAATGATATGATGAGGTAACTGTTTTGTTAGAAAAGGTAAATCATCGAGATGAAATGTGACTTCAGACAAACAGCAGAAAAATTAGGAACTAAATTAGAAGGTTGAATGTCTAAAAGATCTTCTTGACCAGTTTCTTTAAGTAAAACTCGTATTGGTGTACATTTTGGAAGACCTGCTGCAAAACATAAAGCCAGATGACATAAGGTTTTAAGTATTTGGAAATCACTATGGCTAGATATAAAAATAGGAGCTCCATATTCTAGTAAACTACGAATAATTGTATTTGTTATTTGAATTAAGTGATAGGAACAACAACCTCAGCTTTCAACTTTTTAAGATACAGGAAATTTTGTTTGAAGAGATTTTGAGAGAATCACAAAATAATTATATGTTGTTTCCAAGGGATATGGATATTGTAAATTTGCAGATGTTGAGCTGGTTGCTGCTTTTTGTAAGAAAAGTTTACCGCTTTGCACTTTTCAGGTTGAAGAGTGAATTTCCAAGTTTCACACCATTCAGTGATTTTATGAATGATTATTTGAAGATTATTAAGTACTTTTTCCAGAGTTCTATAACTTGCATACAATAAGCATTCCGTTAGATCAGGATGATCTCGTAAATATCTCTGATAATAAAAAGAAAAGCACAAAGAAAGCTCCCCTGCTGTACACCACGAATGGAAAATTTCAGATTCAATTTCTCCATTTGACATAAAAATTCCTGTTATTAATGAAATTGTTGATCCATCTAGCAGTAGTGTTCTTTTTATGCCAACCTGTAAGATTTTATAAATAAGACCATCTCTCCAAATTGAATCATAAACAACTGAAAAGTCCAATTTAAGAAAAACAAACTTTTTTTTTTTCATTTTTGGCCTCAAATATTTTGTGATGGTGTGATAATGAATACATGCAATCATTGAAAGGAGTAAATCCAGACTGATTAGGATGGAATTTGTCATAAACTGTAAAATGAATTATTCTTTTGAGTATGATAAATTCAAAGATTTTACTGATAATTTAAGTCAAATCTATAGGGCGATAAATGGTAGGGGAAGTGCATTCTTCACCAGGTTTAAAAATGGGAATCATTTTTGCTGTCAACCATGCCTGAGGAATAACACCAGTTAGGCAAATATTATTGAAGATATTAAGTAGCTGAAGACAAGAATCAGGAAGAATTTTAATCAATTTTGCAGGAATATTGTCACTGCCGGGTGAAGTATTGGGACTAGCATGAATAGCTTATTTTAGCTCATTAGAAGTAATAGGTCTATAGTAATGCTGGTTGAAATTATCAGAAAGATCGAATGAAATAAACTGATGGTCAATGGATTTATTAAAATGCGTAGCTAACATATGAGCTTGTTGAGTTGGATCGGTAGCAACTGAATGATTTGTATGAAAATCTTATTGCTGACCAGATTATTGTCTCTATTATGAATTGTTTTAATAATTTTTTTGCATTTTGCCATTATAGTCAGTAAAGGAACAAACCAAATCCCAATATGTTTCTTAAGATCAGAGAGGTATTGATGAAGTTTGTCAGACATTTTTAAGAAATCCAGAGATTGCAAGAAAGTTGAGATCGTGCTTGGTGTAATAATTTACATTTCTGTCTTAAAAGATTATTGCATTTGTAATTCCACCAGATGAGATTTTGATGGTGAGAGATTTCATGAAGTTTCTTATTATTAAGAACAGCATGTGACAAGAAAGAATGTAAATCAGAATATGATGAAAAAGTGTGATCGTGATTTTGTTGATCATGAAGAAAACAATAACTTTAGACCATAATATGCAAAATTTTTGTGGAGAGGAAAGTTGAAGGGATAACCATATTGGTAGATGATCACTGTCAAAAGGGTCAGTGAATAATGTCGCATATATTAGGATAAATGTCTGCACTGGCGATAGAGAGATCAATAAGTGATGCAGAAGATGGAGTAATGAATGGGAGTATTGGTATAAATAATATTTAAATTATTCTGGAGAATCCAGTTGATCAGGATTTTAGTATTAGCTGTAGAAGTGGATCCAAGAGTGGGATAATGAAAATAAAATCTCTGAGAATAATACAGCTTGAAGGAAGTTTTTGACAAATTGCATCCAGCCATTCAATAATGAAAATAACCCTTGGGAGAATAAATGTTAAACTATAGTAAAAGTTTTATGTGAAATATGAATTGTAACAGCTTGTATTTCATTATCAGAAAAAGGAAGATTGACAAGACTCTGCTAGGAATACTAGAACCAACAGCAATTAAACGTCCTCCTCTGTGTGCATCCCAACGATCGATTCTATAAATTAATTTGCCAGGCAAGTGAAATTGATTTTCGGAATGTGTCCTGTATTGCTAAAACTGACATAGAAGAAAGAGATTGAATCAGAAAGGGTCATTTGGCTCAAATACTACGAGCATGCCATTGTATCATTTTGAACGTCATTTTGTTGGTCTTGACTAGAAAAGTTTATAAAGATTGATTAAATAATAAAAAAAAAAAAAAAAAAAAAATGAGCTAAGAAACAATTTAATTTTCAATATTAATAATTATGTCAAACAAGAAAAGAAAGTTGAAGAAGGATTACTTTGCTCTATAAACCTTTTCCTGTATAATCTAAGTCTTACAAGGTTTCAAAACTTTTTTTTTTGGGGTTTTTTTTTTTTTTTTTTATTTACCCAAAGAAATAGAATTTGTTACTGGAGGAAAAGAATTTCTTTATCGCTTGATTTAAAGTATTAAGACTTGCTGTTATATTTTCTGTGAGCATTTTAAGTGATTCCTGAAAACTAGAAGCCTGTGCCTGACATATTTCTTTAAAGTTCATTTATGTTTCTATAGCTCGTTGTTGAAATAATTTTTTGTAATTTCCTCCTTTATAATGTAACTAGAAGTAGAGGCAGTTTTACTTTAGAAGAATACGAGTCTTCTGTCGGAACGTGATAAAGTCTCCAAGCTTCTATAAAAGAAAGTCTGTTGGGAGTTTTAAATTGTACAAATTTTTCCTCAGCTTCACGTTTAGGACAAATAATGTCAATGGTCTTATATACTTCACTGCAATTGATACATTTAGGTATTTGTTCTGTACACGAGTCAACAGGATGACTTAGCACTGCAGAATTCACAAACAATCGGAATTTTGCAATTAGATGTAAGATGAGTATAAGAGTGACAATTACGGCATTGAAATAGAGATATTTTGTTGTGTAAGCCATAATCTAATGTATTCTGGCAATATTATGCGAAGTATAGGAACTAAAACCGGTGTGGTAAATGTTGGAGTTGCTCATTTTCCTGCAAATCGCTTGAATTCTGTGACAAAGATATTATTTTACCCTTTCAATTCTGATGCAAGCTCTGAAAGTGATATGTCTGTAGGAATGTTATGATGCAGAAATCGGGTGGAGATCTTTTATGATTAAAAGGATGCTTTGACAGCAACACCCATAATGGCCTTTATGTTTGCTAACTCTCTTGCAGTATCATAGTGAGAACTAAAGAATTAACTTGTGAAATGCATATAATCAATATATATTTCAAGTTGGTTACTTTATATGAAATGTTTTTCTTTAAAACTTTGGGACGAGCTCTTGGTACCCTGTGCTATTTGTCACCTCAAATACAATAAGAAAGGAACGAGACACCATTTTCGAATGCCAAATGCAGTTTTGAAATTATGTCTCGATGAGAAATAAAAGTAAGGTCTATTTCTGAGAAATATTCCATGATATTGCTATTAAAATTATTTTCAGCCATATTAAAACTCTAAGCCTGCCCACTCAGAGAATTGGGCTTTCTTGGCTCACTTTAAAGCATTAACAAAATTCAGAGCAATAATGTGAAAAACACCCAAATAAATACAGGTGACTTACCTGAAAGGGAAATCAAACTAAAAAGCAAAAACTTTACCATACAAACCCAAACCAAACAAAAGATGAATTGAGATACTCATCACTAAACTAGCAGCCCAACATCTCAACCAACTTGAGCAAACAAAAATCTCAAAGTCTCTTAACATGGAATTTTCATTTAATTTAAAACAGCAACATGCTGATAACATGTAAATTCTGAAAAGTTTATTTTATTTATTATTATTATTTTTTTTTTTTTTATAATTTAGAGCAACTAGTTAAAAGTTTCAGTCTCTCATTCAGTACTGCTGTGAGTAAACATTTTTTGTGTTGCACTTTTTAGGTAAACTAGATTTTCTGAATTATAATGTCAATACAGAAAATCTAGCATATCTAAAAGTGCAACATTTGATAGTAAAAGCACATTCCTTTACAAACTCTGCATGAAACTGTAAATTTTATGAAATGCCTCCATAATCTTAAAATGAGCTAAAAATCCATAAATTAAAGTACCACAATTATTGAGTGAATTTATGTTTGGTTTTTTTTTTTTTTATTCGGCAGTATTTTTCAATATCATTAGATATATTACAGGTAGAAATTTTTTTAATCGATACCAACCTCTTTCCCTCTCAGCTTCTTCTTCTTCTCTTCGTTTAATGGCTTCTTGCTGTCGAGTCCATTCTACTCTGTACCGCACTTGTTCTAAAACCTGTAAAATTATGTAGGTGTTGCTAGTTATCTTTTAAAGCATCAAGAATATAAATATAAATATGTCACTTATAAGAATATAACAGTTTTATTAAAATTAATGCTGTTAAGTCATAATTTAAGAAAAAAAATACATCTTAACCACTTTATTTATAGATGCAATACTAAATTATCAAAACATATATTATTGTCATTATTTTTTTAAATTCCTTCTTAATGTAGAAGTTTTCATCTTGATTAAAATTTAATTCAAAGATCTTTTTAGAAAAGTTGGAATTATATACTTTTCTAAATCAGGGTGTGCCACACTCTAGACAAAATATAGATGGAATTTTAAAAATTCCAGGCTATTCTGAACATAAAACCGGAACACCATATAATCTACCCTAAGAATATCAAAATTATACTACATCAGAGATTAATAACATTTATGTTTAAAAGCTTGTAAAATGTAACAAATATTTTCAAAACTTGATCATCCTACTGAAAATCATAAAAACAATTTTATTTGATATCATTTCAATCTTAAATTATCATATTGATTTTTTATAGTAAAAAGCAAAAAATGTTTTGATAGAAATAAAGTTGCACTACTCAATCACAATTATTGCAATGAAAAAGTACAAACTTAATAATTTGTAAAGAATAAATATATTTGTACCTTACTTTTAACTTCACTTGAGAATGTATACCCGAATTTTCCAAGTGAATGGAAAATTGTGTTTCGTTAGTAAGGATTTCAAGATATCAGCAGTAATCAGTCTCCCAAAAGACATTAAGGAGACAAAATCCATTTACCTAATTAAGGTCATTTGTTGTATCATACAGAGTAGGAGTCAAGACAATTATCATAACTGCAAGCATTCCATCTGTGCGCGCACACACACCATTCTGAACAAGCTCAGATCTGATTTGTTCATTAAGTGCCAGAAAAATAAATCATTGAGGATCCATATACACAGAAGTCTTGTTCAATCTACCAAGACTTACTACATACTGGATGTTTAATTTGCTAAAAAATCAAATATTTCTTGTTTTTGTAAAACACTAAGATAAAATTTCAAAATTGCAGTGTTACTATGTATTATTTTCATTTCATTTGAGATGAAATATTGAACAATAATTTGCGACTATTTAGTATGGTTGCAAAACTTAGTAATATCTTTTGCAAATTTTAAATAGTGGTTAAAGAACTGTAATAGCTGAAAAAGTTAATGTTAAGTGGCAATTTTTCAATTTTTTATACTTAAAACATTGATTCACAATGTCCAAAAAGCAGCATTTCAAAAACATGGATTTAAGTTCCTGAATATTGTCATAGGCTACAAGAAGTAAAAACTAATAAATTTTCTGCATTCTATACTTATTGCATTGTTCTCTGTAAATAATATGGATAATCAAACCCTCGTCAGTCATGTGAAATAAAAATAAATAAGTAAAGATAAAAAAATAAACATCAAGAAGCAATTACAAGAAAAATAGAATCACAGTATAAATGAATTTTTAAGCTACCTTAGCATGTTACATTATTAAATAACAGTCCATCTACGTTAAAAAGGTAAATAATTAACCTACAAAAATTTTAAAATCTGAAAAGGTCACTTAGGTAGAAATTCTATGGACTGTGCACCATGTAACAGAACGAGTTCTATTATACAGAGTTTTCAGGGCTGCAAATATTTTTAAACTAAATTTTAGGAAATAACAAATATTCTTCAGATACAGGAACTAGGAAACATTATCAGGGATCATGTTTTTTTTTTCTCAAAACAAATTATGAGATTTACAAGTTCATCTCTAAAAGTATTAAATAACTTTACCAATTGCATTTCATTCTTACAATTGTATACATATTAAATTTTATTAAAAGGGGAATATTGCTGTTTTATTTATTTATATTATTGCAATTATTTGCTGTGTGTATTATCAAAATTAATTTTGAAGAAGATTGGTATTTACTATATCTTGGTTTTTTCAATCAAGCATCATAAGTTGAGGAATATTTCTCCAATTTTCCACAATAATTTAAACTGTTATTTTTCTTTAAACTTATTATTTACTTTTCTATGCCTTCCTTGGAACACAGTGTAGTAGAATCCTCAACCTGAAACAGTTTCATATCTTTCATAAATTGGGGGCAGACAAAATGTATATGACTTTTCCCTCCATGGTAGAACAATGTGATAACTAATTTTACATAACATATGTAAAAAAAAAAGCTTAATTTTGTGTTTACCTTCACTTGCCAGGCCCAAAACAATTATGTTATGAAAAGAGATTGGCAAGATCAGTACACGATGGAATAAATTAAATGCATTATTGTAAAAGGATGCTGATTAATGAGTTCCAAAAATCTGATTCTAAGAGTTACAACTATTTTTAAATGATGGAGCTAACTGCTTGGCGCAAATGAAAATGGAAAAAGAGTTATGCTCATTATGAAATAACTGATAACAATGCCAGCCAAATTGAACTAATACTAAAAATACAATAACTTATTTTCTAGAATGCATTCCGCTTTATAAATTTTACTAATGATGGAGTATAGGTTATGCAAACAGGGCTTAAAACACAGATTTGCTGAACCAAAACCAGCATTATGATGCTGCAAAAATGGAGAGAGGGAGTCCCCCTCAAGAATCTCATCGCTATCTTCAACGAAAAAAGAAATATAAAAAAAAAAATTGTTAGCTGATGAAAAACTGTGGCCAAATTAATTTTTTTCCCAGTTTTTGAAAAACTATGTAAGTAACGACTTTAAGTAAGTTTAGTTATTTTTCAATACATCTAGAATTAAAAGCAATACAGAATTATCAATTCCCTTTATGGTTGCACATTTTCTCTTTAATTTTATAAAGTAGCAGTCATTCATGTTTCTCTCCTTCAAACCTAAAAAAGAACATTGTCCGTGGCAAAATGAAATTACTTCCCGATTTTGAGGCACAGATTTTCGGGGCATACGATTCAATTCTCGGGAAATTAACAAAAGGCTTGTAAATTTTAGCCATCCCTCACTTTAATAAAGAAATTCAGCTTTTGTTAAATATTTTGTAGTTTTGTAGGGGTCAACACTTAGAAAACTGCTTTATAGGGTTCCAAGACAACAGTTTTCCTATAAAAAGGACTAATTAACAGGAAAATAAACGTGAGAGAAAAACTTTCTTCATGAAAAATTAAAGGAAAATAGCAAATCAAATATTTCAAACAAGCAAAATTTGCTGCATTAAAATGTAGGCTATACAAATCTAAAATACATTGGCAATTAGAAATCCTATGTAGAAATCAGTATAAAAAATGAATTTATTTTACAGACATTACAATTTGATTAATTAAAATGTATCTAGAAGGCTGATGTTACCAGATTGATAATTTGGGCTCATCCTATTTTGCACACCATGCATAATACATTGGTGTGGGAGAACCACCATGTATGTGGAACTGGTGTGATTGTTGCCAGGAACTTTGGATCCTAATATCTCTAAAAATATTACCCTACCACCCATATATCTGTCTTTCGTGTACCTAGTTTCTGTATACACTAGCGCCTGAAATGCCAAATTATATTATTTTATACATTAAAAAAAAAAAATTTTTTTTATATTTTTTTTTAATAAAATAGATTTTTATAATTTAACTTTTATGTTTGGACCAGGAAAATTTCATTTTGTAATACTATATGCACACATACCAACTGTATAAATTGTGGGTATACAATTTTGAAAACACACATGGAGATTAAGAATACACAGGAAAAAAAAAAGATAAACAAGTTTTTACACAACTGCATAAAGAATTATTAAATTATATCCATAAGAATAATATAATATTAAAATCTATCTATGCAAATGAAACAGTACATAGAAAAATAAATGCATTAAACAGAAGGAAAAATTACAACACCTATTAAAAAAATGTAATTATCTAAGATTATTATAGAAATGGTTAGATTAATTTCAAGCAATAATTTTAAAAGTAAAGAAAATCATTTACCACTTTAGGATTATCACACTCTTTCTTCAACTTGCCTATCAGATCCTTTGGAGGAATTAAGACCTGACAATAAATTCATAAGATATTTTTTATCATGAATATGTAAAAGAAAGAATACAAAAATCAATAGGTAATTAAGAAAGAAAATGACTATTTAGCATTTGATAGTAGATGGAAGAAATGATTATTAACAAAAATATAAATTAATATAACTTTTTGGAAAAATACACGTTAGTTTAACTTTTAATTAGGTACAAAACAAATAAAGCTTTTCTAAGGAGAGGGAAGTGAAGAATATTTCAGAACAGCTAAGAACTCACCTTGGTGTATTGTTCTAACAATTTTGTAAAATAATTGAAGAGACTGTGCTGTGGTCTCAAAAAATCAAATTGGTAGTTTCGTTGTTCTCGATTCATGAGGTTAGTAAGAAACTGGCGCCCATTACGAGCTACAAATTGAGCTGTCAACTTCACTATATCTCTAGAATATAGTAATTATATTTTTAGTTATTAACAATCTTGTATTATTCTAATTTCCTTTATTTTGTAAATAAATCACATACATTTTCAAATAAAAGAGAACAAAAATATAGCAACAGAATTAATATTATATATGCTTACAAATCAAATGCAGAAATGGAAGGAGGATCCACAATAAATTCAAAATCTGGTGGAGGTTCTTTAGGAATAATCTGAGGTTCCACAAGTTTAAGGATATCTGTCTTTATTGCAGGTGCTGTTGGCTGCAATATAAGTGACATACCAATATATCATTTCTTGTTAAAGCACTTGTAAATAGGAATATAATTAGTTTATTTTTTTCAATTTATCTTGAAACAGTTTACAATTATTAATTTTTTTAAAACTATTCAATTTGTGTGATTTATTAAGGAAAATAATTGTGGCCAATGCACATTGTAAAAAAAAAAAAAAAAGTCAAAGATGTTGCTAAATTGTTAATCTGTAAAGGTGATCTTTCTTCAAGCTGCTGTAGATTGTTTAAGGAGCAAGAGAGTTAACAGTCTGTTTCATGCATAGCAGAAGAAATATCTCGAAATTCAGGTATAATAAAATAAACTGCGTAAAGAACTATAAAAGGCTCATATTGCTAATTGTTAGTTGAATCTGCTTAAATGCAGAAAAATAAGAATTTTGCCATTAATTGATTTGTGCATCTTTGTTATTTTCTTTACTTGCATTTGCAAATTAAAATTAAACAGCTTTTTACTATATTTAAAAATCCATAGAAAAAAGAAATTAAAGAAACTCCAAAATACTTTACTTACAATATGTTCATCTCAGAAAATTTGATTAAAGCAATAAAGATGATATATAATAATGACATTTTTAACAACTTGAAATTTATTTAAAAAGGATGAATAGTTTAAGAAACAAATTTTTACAACTATAAAATGAAGTATGCATGCTTACTTTAGGTTGAACAGGTGGAGCACTGGGTTCAGGAGCTTGAAAAAAATAATAATTAATAATAATTTATAAACTTATGATGTTATTCAATATATATATATATATATTACAAGTAAAAAAAGGTTGCATTAGCAACAAAGATTAAAGGTTGCATTAGAACAATGCAATCTTCCTCAACATCTGTAACCTGTGAAAGAAATTAGTCAATTTTTAAGAACACCTGCATAAAAATTACGCAATAGCAACTGTTGAGAAATTAGTGGCTATTTACAAATTTAAAACTGCACAAAGAACTCAATGTATCAATAGAACATCTTTCAAGTACTGAAGAATTGGAACATCCCAAATAAGAATGATTAGATATAAAATATTGTACATAAAAGGTCGATTACTTAGAAAAATTTAATAATGTTTTTACTTATTTTTCCATATTAATCCTTAATTTTTGTATTTAAAAGCAGTGTGTGGTTTTTTTTTTTTTTTTTTATTAAGATTTCAAAATGAATTTATTTTAATATTATCAACAAATTCAAAATTTTTAATCAAATCAAAATTTAAAGGTCATTAGGATAATGTTATATTTACTTTTATGAATATATATATATATTATTGCTCTGGTGTTTCTTGTTTTCAGAAATAATAATATAATATCACAGAGCTAGCAAGTTTTAATAATTCATTGTTTTAATTCTCAATATAATCATGCCTACATATAATGTTTCTAAACATTTCATTAACTTTATGAAAGCATATGAACCTACTTACTTTTTAAATCATGTTATTTTACATGTCCTTTTTGCATTTCTAAATTAAAATTTTTTTGTCCCAATAATTAAATAAATTTTTGACAACAGACTAAGATTGAAATAAAATAGGTCAGCCAGTACTTTGAGTATCAAAATAATTTTTTGTTACATACACCATGAGAAATAACTCTATATTCATAACTATTAATTTTTTTTAAATGGTTTCAGATTAACACCATGAGAAAACTAAAACACTTGCCATAAAGGTAATCAGAGTCTTATAATGAATGAAGTATGATTAAATAAAAGTTTCAGAAGCAGCAATTTACCTCCTTTCCCTTCTTTGAACTCCTTAACTTTATGCTGATAGTAAGCATTATAAGGATCGCCAGGATTTAAAAAGTTAAACTTTTTATTGTTGATTTCATTTTGGCGAATCCTCTTTTCAAAATCAGGCCCTGAAAGATTAATTTTTTAAATCAAAATATTGTATAAATGCATAATTTTTGATGAAAAATTTTCTGAAAACCAAAGAAAAATATAGTAAATTTTACCATTTTTTGATATGTCACAAAAAAATAAAATATTAAGAATTACATATAACAGATTACTGTAAATAAAATGCATGTAACATATGAAAGTAACAAATATTAACATTTATCAAATTAATTTCATACAAAAACTGGAATTTCAAAAGCATTAAATTTAAATGCATATTCTCAGGAGAGGGTAAGTGTGTTACATAAAACTAAAGCTCTCAACATCAACCAGCACTTTAAAAAGCCATAAACAATCAGGAAAATTACTTTTTATAGAGAGTACACTAGAGATTTTCTAAGTACTACTAAGGAAAGGTTGTTTCCAATCAAGTAGAACAGAAAATAATTATATTACATATTTTTTAGTAATCAATAAAATTATCATAATTGGTAATTTTTAAATCCAAAAATTATTTTTTAAATGTACAATACATATAAAAATAGTAATTATTGACTTAAAATAGCTATTTAAACATTTATTAACAAGGAAATATAATTGAATATTAAAGGAAAGCACTCATTACACGCATGACAAGGGATATTTCAGATATTTTTTTTATAACTCTTATAACAGTAGTATTTTGTACCAAATGTGATTGTTCTATCACAGCTATGTGGCTACAGAAATTATGAAAAAAATTTCCCTGAATTATGGATACTAATTATATTAGTTTCTTGGCTTTCCTCTACTCAGAATCACTATGTATAAGATACATTAAAAATACTTTTACCAGTTATTTAATATGAAAATATATTAAAGATAGTATATTACAAGTAAACCCCTGAATTATTACAAAATAGCCACTCTTGCTAAAATAAATCAGATGAATTCTCATTTTCTTTAAGAAACTTCCAAAACTAAAATAGCAAAAACATCACAAAAATGACGAACAACAATTCTCTTTGAATGTAAATTTTATAGGTAACGCCATATTATTGAATTTGATTTTTTGCCCTTTCTACATACACATATAATGGAGGTTCACTTTTAAGATCAGAATTAGTAATTAAATATACAAAAAAAAACAAATTAAAGTATTATTCAATGCATATGCTAAAGGATACTTGATTTAAAATGACTTAATACACTTAATATATATTTATAAATAATACTTTATTAGACTTATTTTTCTGTAATTAAATACACAAACATCGAATATTTAAGTAACAATTACCAATCAAAACAGATGCTAAAAAAGATAATGAAATTAGGTTTATGGAATGAATTTAAGCTTAACATACAATAAATAATTAATAAAATAATAAAAAGCATATTTAAGTTTTTACTTTTCCAAATTAGCTTTCAGCAAAGCACGAGTACAAATAATAGCACAAGTAAAAGCAAACATGCACATTAGTCAAAGATACACTTAAAAATAAGATAAATCCTAAACTGACAGCTCATCATTAAAAAAACCCAGAACGGAAGATAGCCATAAAATGAATGATAATCTGAATTGTTATAGATGCCTGGCTACAAATTGTTGATTATGTAGATGTCATTCCTGGTGCCAAATGCTCTCATCAGCAAGTTTCCTTGATTTTTTAATTATTTTTAAGATCAATAAAAGTCCTTGACTCCCTGCTTCTGTCACCACCCTGTATTTTTAACTATCATGTGCAAACATTTTTTAAAAATCGGCAAGTTTTGCCATCTGCAAATTACAGATAGAAAAACAGTAGAATTCCTAGATATGGATTATAGTCCAGTGAATACAATCTGAGGAAATGTATTATATTTACAGGATATGTCAATTCACTTACATTTGTATACATATTCCATATTTATAGATTTTTATAATATCTCTTTACATTAACTTTTAAATGTTATTTGCATTTATTCATATTATCATTCATTGATAGCAAAGTGATTGATTACAAAGAGCCAATATACACAAACCAACAGAAATGTTGTTTACGTTAATAAGCTGAAACTTAGTAATAATAGCTGTCAAAATATATACATACCATTTCTTGCAACAAAACTAGCAGTCTTGTCAACAATATCTATCATTGGTTAAGAAAAATTAGTTGAAAACTTTTATGTACACACAATTTTTGTTGCTTATACAATTCTGTTAATATAGAACACATATTATAGATTTAAAATATATCATATAAGCTATAACTCAAAGCTATGATATAAAAAAAGAAACCATAAGAGACGATTAATACATTACATAAAATGTTGGGTTTATTAATTTTCCATCATAATAAAATAAAAAAAACAACCAAATAAATAATAAGACATTAAATTAAATTAAGAAATTAAATAAGAAATAAAATTAATTTCAATTTTCTCAATTTCTTAATGCTTGTGCTAAATTTAATGCTTTAAATTTTCTATATTCATTTTTAAGACATGTGCATTTACGAGAGAAATTAAAATTTTCATTGTATGGAGACAAATAATTGAAATCTTATGTTCATTATGCCTACAACATATTTTTTAGTTATTTTTAAGAATTTTGGTACTTACGTATTAACGCCACCGCAACAGAAGTTGTGCTAATGCACCAATAAAGAGCTGCCAATGCGCCAAAATAGAGATTGCTTTGAATCTATGTTAAACTCTATATCGTCCATTTTCCCGAAATCTGATTGACTACTTTGTTTTTAAATAAAGTGTTTTGATTTTAAATAAAGTGTTTTATATATTTTATGATTTGTCTAAAAATTTTAAGTGTAGATTGGCGCCACTTAAACCGCCAAATCTGTAGCTGTGGTGGCATTAATCACGTAACTACCAGAATTTTATATATATGCTTAGAAATTTGTGAATGGCATTTATTTTTAAAATTGGATTAATAACATGCTAAGGAACATTTTTTTTTTATTAAATAATACTATGATTGATCCTTTACAAACAAATTTAAAAGAAAAAGTCTTGAATGCAAGAAAGTTTTCACATACAAATCATTCTCATTATAATTCCAAGAAAAGAAGTAGAAATCATTCATTTCAAACGACCCTTAACATGAAAAAGTATTCGAGAAATACTGCATGGTTTAATCAAAAATTTCGCATTTAAAAGAGCATCTTTAAACCTAGGTAAATCTCAAAAGTTTTTAGCATACTATTGGAGCGTTATAAGATTGTCTGCTTTACATTAATTTTTAACATTACCTTAAATCTTTTCATAAGTTTAAACAGTCAAC
>BPLR01016826.1:0-86857 GCA_021605095.1 Caerostris extrusa
AAAATAAAATATTTTACATTATTGCTGAAAGTTATCCATTTTCTTTTTTCATTTATTGACTTGTAAAAGAAGAGCAGTTACTCTTAAAACCTCTGCCACAAATAGCAATGTTATCTTATGCGGGAATATACGTGGCTTTCATAAATTGATTTAAAATTAAAGATTTGGTGCTTGCAAACCGTCGATTTATGCAATCGCACGCTTGATGATGTTGGAATATTCAACATCCATTTAAAATGTTTTGCCTCAAAACGCGTCAAATATCGGGAATCTGCGAAAACACTCAATTTTTTTGGAAAATGCATAGTCGTAATTGAAATGTGTGAAACAATGCTTTCTGACTATCAGCACAAAATGAAATGCATCATAACTGGAGATGAGCTGGATTTATGCTTATGACTCGTAAAAAAACAACCGATAAAAGGAGCGAATATCGTGACAAAAAGGTGACAAAGGACCGAAAAAACCGCCAAACTGGCTCAAAAATAAGGTCATGTTGACTGTTTTCTTCGATTACCATGTGGTGTGATTGCGTATGAATTCCTTCCGCCGCATCAAACTATCAACAAGTGAATATTATTTTGAGCAAGTCGTGCGTCTTTTGCATGAAGATATTCGAAAAAAGAAGCCACATTTATTAAAAATACAACTCTTGATTTGCATCACGATAATGCGCCAGCTCACACTGCATTGTGAGTTTTTCGCCAGAAATGAAACCCATATCGTTCCACAACCACCATATTCACCTGATTTAACACGTGCGGCATCTGACTATTCCCTAAACCTAAAAGACCACTACGGAGGCATCGGTTTGTCGATTGAAGGGATTCAAAGTGAATCGCGCGGTTTGAAGGCCATCCCGGCCAATGACATTTTAGCATACATTGAGGATTAGAAAAAAGTTGACGTAAATACATAGTGTGCAGAAGGGGACTAATTTGTAGGCGCTGAATTAAATTTTGAAGAATAAATAAAAAGAGTCTTTGAAAAAAAATAGAAATTGGTCTTACTTTTAAAACAGTATTATGTTAACATTAATTTCTGCTTCTTCATTGATGGGCCAAGGGTCCACTACTTGGAGATTTGAGACAGGCGATATATATATATATATATATACATTTACTTCAGGAACGATTCTTTTAAACTTTTAAATAGCTTGTTAATAAAATGTAAAATAGCATAAATATATTGGCATCACTTTAGTTCATCATAATACATACCTAAATTTTATTTGCATCAAAACTTCAGCCTCCGCCCTGCTATAGCACCACCAAGGCCATCCTTGCTGTATAAGACAACAGTATTTTCTTCACTGGCGCAACAGACCCATGGTGGTTCAAGACCGTCTAACTGCTGGCAAATTTCAAAACAAGATATGTTTTCTTTTTACAGGGTAGGGTTATCAGTCCCACGCCCAACACTCTACAGTCATATTAGACCGGGACCTACGGTTTAAAGTGGATTCGAACCACTACAAACATCCATAGCATAGGCGGGACTCAAATTGTTACCTGTGATACCAAGCGCTAGTCACTCGGCCATCAGGACCCCTGTAACCTTAATTTAACTTAACAAAATTATTCAACATAATTTAGCAATTATCAACATGCTTAAATTATAATTAAATATAAATATATGAATAAAATTTTTATATTGCTCATAAATTATTCTTCACTTTTTGATTGTAAAGGTTATGAATTATACTTTAAAACTAAATAATTACTTTCAATTTTATACGTCAAAATAATCTTTGAGTTCCTAAATTTTGCTAACAACTAACTTAGAGCATAATCGAATAATTATATTTTCTTATAGCTTTCTTTCCAGCATCTGACATTTGGACTTGTATTGTATTTTGATTTTTATTATGTCTTTTTTTTTAACTATTAATTTTTATTTGTCTTTTTAACTATTAACAAATTTTATTATATCTTTTTTAAACTTTTTACTGTTTTATTGTTCGTTCATTCTAAATCGTAATTTCTGTAGCAGATAGTTAAGATTTCAATTTATTGCTACTTAAAACACTTTTTCAAAGAATTACATATTTTTATAACATGATTTTAGTAAATTACATGAACTAGACCAGGGATGGTCAATCCCGCGGCCCACCTTGAATATTTTTCGGCCAGAGAGATTTATCATACTTTTATAAAATATATTTATTTTATAATGGCTAAAGTAGTGAAGCTCCTAGAAACGCACAGTTGATTGTTGATAGCATAGCAAACCAGTCTCTTAGTTGAATTTGTTATCGCTTTTTGTTCAACTAACACCTGTGGAATCAGTTTTTTTTTTTTTTCCAAAAATGAAATTGACCAAACACAAAACAAGCTCCAACATAACGAAAGCTAACCTGCAACACCTATTACGATGTGCAAATACCCGAATTGAGATCGATTTGCAAAAGCTAAGGGAAAGAGTGGAGAAACAAATATCGCACTAGTAAAATAAATATTTTTAATTATTTCAATTTTTTTTTTTTTTTATATTTCATTTTCAGTTTTATACATTTCTTTACAAAGTGCATTTAGTAGCATTATTATTATGCTATCTATGTGTTACATGTAAGATGAATAGTAATCACAAAAAATTATAACCCTGTATGTTTGAATTTTTCACTCCAAAAAAAATACTATGGTGGATCTAAATCTAATATGGAGATATATAATTTTTACATGCTGCCTGCGGAGTTATGATGCTTTTCCAAAGTGGAGCGCATGATTATTTGGGGTTGTCACCCCTGATCTAAATCTTATTTTTGTGTTAGATTGTACAAATTTTAGTTTATTCCTATTTAAAAAAGTGTTTCACGTTTTAAATATTTTATAAGATGATTTCAGTTAATTATATGAATTAGAGACAGTCGCATAATTAAGAAAATTTATAACCTAGACGAAAACGTTTAATTTTAAGTTCAAGTGTAATGGCTAAGCCATTGATTTATGTAGTACACTATTATTTTGAAGGCATTTATTTTTAACGTCACTTATTTTTACAGTCATTTTCACACATACTTTTCATCATTCTTTATCCTTTATTTCATAATTTATATTCTTTTTATGTTTTTGTTTAATCATAGGCTTTTCGTCCTAATTTATATTCAAAGAAAATTTTCATATTCTCGAAATTTCAAAATTCTTGCTTTTTAAATTGAAGAAAAATGTGTCTAAAAAAGGAAGGCCATCCTTAAAACATTTTGCAACAGCGTGATTTGTTGTTTCATATTTTCTCGATCTGCAAAACAAATATCCAATTCATAAAGTTTTCATGCAAAATTGAAATAAGAATTTATACAAAATGATAAAAAGAATTGTATTTAATACACAAGAGAAATATTGCATTCATTTTTGGAAAAAACATCTAAAAACCATTAAAAACACATTTTTGTGTGATGATTTGTTTTCGGATAAACAAATTTCCATTTTTCTACTGTTTTTATAAAGCATAATAGTAATGTATAAATATATTTCGAGTTATTTGTCACATTCATTTTATCAAATATTACAAAAGAATTCACGGCAATTCAAGATTAAATTTTAATAATTATTTACATGCCATTGTTAAATTTATGTTAATAAATCTTTTATGTTAACAAAAACCTTTTATCAGTAATTTTATCAACTGTTCAACTTGTGTTCCAGTTATAACTATGAATAACTTGATTTGTTAATAAATATGACAAGTAGTTCATGATAATTAATAAGACAAAATTTAAATTTAAATTGCAAATCATTCATAAATTAAGGTTACATTTATGTAATTAAACTTTATATAGCAAAGAAGATTACCGATCGTCAGTTGTAATTACATTTTTCAATTAAGAGTTTAACTAAAAATTTAAATCCTTTACCACGTTAATTTTAATAGGTGAGAAATTTTCTCGATTATTTAAATAGCTCTTCATCTTCTAAATTATGTTTGCTATCTATAAAATTAAAATTTATAAAATAGCAACTCTTTCATTATTTGAAGGGATTATTTTATTTGTGTTATATGGTCAATTACGCAACTAATATATAAAAGAGTCCATATTGAAGCAACTGAAGCATATCTCTTGCAGATATTGCCTTCAGAAATGGAAAAGTCAATGTCGATTGTGATGATAACATTTGCAAGCTTCCCTCATCGTCTGACAAGAATTACAGCAAAAACAAATATAGGATCAATTATCCAACTAATGTACAGGAAATTCACATATTTGAATCTGCTGAAGTCTACGTTACAGGCAGTGCCTTCAGAAAAGGTGAAAGTCAATGTCTATTGCGATAACGTTCACAAGTTTCTCTCATAGGTTGATAGGAATTATAATAAATGCAAATGTACATATAAAATATCTAACTAATGTACAGGAAGAGCCCACTTTGAAGCTTTGAAGCATAATTTTGCCGACACTGCCTACAAGACCGAGAAAAATCTATGTCGATTGTGAAAAGGTTTGCTAGCTTCTCTCATCGAAAGATAAGAATTATAGTAAATGCAAATGCAGGGATCAAATATCCATCTAACGTAAAAAGAAAGGCCCAATGTATGAATCTGCTAATCTGCTGATGCCTTCGTTACAGATACTGCCTTGAGGAACCAGGAAAGTCGATGTCGATTGTGATAGATAGTATTTGTCAGCCACTCACACGCTGATCAGAATTAGATAATGCAAATGTAAGTAACAATTATTCAACTGATGTATAGGAAGAAGCCCCATTTGGATCTTTTGAAGTACTATAAGCCTTGCAGACACTGATTTCAAGAACAAAAAAGTTGACGATTGTGATAAGATTTGCAAGCTTCTCTGATCGATTGATATAATTGATCCCTACATAGCAAATGCAAAGATCAGTTATAAAATTAATGTACTAGAAGTTTGTTTGATTTGTCGCTGTATGGTCATCTTGTGCACACTTTGGGCTAAACAGACCGGGCGTAATTAACAATTTTTATGATTAATGCAATTATGTACTCTTCCCTTTCCTATTCGGAATCCTTCTCAATTAGTTTTATAGTTTTTATATAAATGGAAAAAAGACAGGTTTCAAAATTCACAATTATTTAACTTTTAACATCAATTTCAGAAATAAAAATTAAAGCTATGCAAGATTATCGAAGGATTTTCAATCTGTAAATGCAATATTTCCTTTTTTTTTTTTGTATTATAACATTTTTGAAAAAATTATTTTCAAAAATTTTATAGAAATTTTTACAATGGTTTTGAAAAATTAGGATATAAATATTATTCCAATTAAAAAATATTTTTCCAATTTAAAATATTATATCAAAAAATTAACAAAAATATTTTAATAAGAAACAAAAATTTCACTTCCAAAATATTTCATAAGATAGACATTTTTGTTTTTTATTTCTTCTTCCAAATAAATTAAAAAATGATTTTAAATTAACTTCATGTAAATGAAAAAAACAATGGTAAACTTTAAAAGCATACAAAAACATATATAAAATTCAATAAAACAGCTTCTTTTGCAATTGTTTACAAGTTTGTTTCTATAGATTAAATTTCTATCGCATAATGGGGAAACAAACTCACCTTTCAAGCACAAGATAAAACGATTAAACTTTTACAAAAAAAAAGAGAGTTAAAAAGGAACAAAATAATGTTTACAATAATTTAAAATTCAATAAGCTTTTCTAAAGTACATTGTTTTGTAATGTTTTTCTCGTTGAGCAGAATTAAGAAACTTAGAAAAAAATCACTTTGATTAAAATTTGGTTGCCTGTAAATAGATTGAAGGCTCAGAAGTAATTTGAACTCTTGACCTTCATGTTCAAATTTACTATCAAAAGGATAATTTAAAGTTATGTTAGAATATTGGATATGTTTCTTTTAGGTGAAATTAAAAATAAAAACATTACATTAAAAATTAGTAAGGTAGACATTTTCTTATAAACGAGATTTTATTTGGGAAATAATTTATAAGATTTATATAAATATGTTGATGTTAATGTTGTTGACGCGTTGATGTTGTTCCAGATGTTCTTAAAAAATAAATAGTATGCTATTTTTATGACATTGATTATTGACTATTAATGATCATTTTTTAAAGAGAAAATTTATATTTAAATATTCATTTAATTTTAAAATGTTTTTTCAGCTTTTATTTATTTTATATGATGAAATAATTACAAAAATAAAATATTCATAAAAAATCATTCCATCACTTAAAAAAAAAAAAATAAATACAAAATACAAAATTAATAAATAAGTTTTAAAATAATAAATTCAATAAATAAATTCAAAATAATAAATCACTTAAAAAAAATCCTATTTTAAATATAAATATCTAAAATATTTAAATGGATATTATGGATATTCTTAAATCAAAATCTTTATCTTTCCCAATTCCAAAAGTTATAGAAGCTTGTTCTTTATTGGATGCAACAGTATTTAAATCATAGTTAAAAAGCATTTGAACAATGAAAAACTTAAAGACAGTTATAGAAACAAACTTAAATTTTATATTTATTTAAAAGATATGTTTTATAGAACTACAACTATATCTAATTAAAAAATAAGAATTTACATGCTTCCATTTCTTTAAATAACGTATTATTAAATAATCTTAAACATTCATTGCTTAGTTCCCCTAAATTTTAGTTATTATTAGTTCCCAATTCGGAAATGGTATAGATACTGGTTTTTTTATTGATTTGCAACAGTATATTTAAATCATTGCTGAACTTAAAAACAGTTATTCAAAAACAAACTTAAAATTTATATTTATTTTTAAAATATATGTTTTATGATTCTTTAACTATATCTAATTAAAATTTATTGAAATATTTATGTTCCCGTTTCTTTAAATAACTTATTATTTTATAAACTTAAAATATTCAATACTTAGTTCCATTGAATATTGCTCAAGGAATAGCTAAAAATATTTTATTTTCTGATATGTTATTTTGCAATCCATACTCTAAAAATATTATTTGCAAAATACACTCTTGAATTTCAAAACATGATATCAATAAATGTATATATGTTATTTGGCATATTTATTTTCTTTATACATAGTAGATCACAGTCTAGCGCTCTGGCGCTCGGTGCCACACAGGTTTCGGGTTCGAATCCGGCGGTGCCATGGATGTTTGTAGTGGTTCGAATCCACTTTGCCGTGGTAGGTCCCGGTCTCCTATGACTGTAGAGTCAGCGTCACGGAGCCAAATCGACTTCTACCTACGGGTGCTCCATCACAACAGAAGCTGCTTCCTTCCCCTTCAACCATGAGTACGTATGGGCTCGTGGGCTTGGCAAGCAAGTGGGATAAGAAACAACAAACAAGATCACAGTTATAGAAAAGCATGAAAGAAAATATGTGTTGATAGATATATCCAAACATGATATACAAAATACTAAACTTTTGAAATAGAATAACGAACTTTATACTTAACTTATTCGAAATTTTTACATTTTTTACATACTTGATTCAGAGAGATTGGATTGATTATAAAAATAAGATTTGTAGTTAAAGAAACCTTTCAATATCACTGAATAAAAACTCTTGGCCATTATTACTTTATTTTCAAGTTCTTTGACATTCCTCATCTCTTTGCATACATTTCAGCGTATGCATATAATGCATCTAATTCAATGCTATTAGTCTACTCTGTAGTATACATGCACCTTGCTATAGAGTGTTTGTAATCTATCATATATTACATCTGATATGCTGACAGAACGGATTGGTTCAAAGATGTTTCAGTACTTGCCGAAGTACCATTAGTATAGACGGACTATAGTACCATCCCTTGTTGCTACAGTCCCGTTAAACAATCATAAGATGAGCTGCAAACCAAAGTACATCATCTTCTCTATCTAGTTGGATATTATGGTATAGTCGGCATAAATTGATTAATGTTGTAGTATAATAAAATCATATCATATTTTTTATTTGAATAAAATATAACTAGTTTTACAATAGCAAATAACATAAAAGGAATAATAAACTGACTAATAATATATAAAGTGAATAAATTACATGATATTAAATACAATAAATTACATAAATAATAATACAATGGAATAAATTACATAATGTAATTACAAGTGAATAATAAAAGAATAATACTTTTATATTAACGTAATACTAATGTTTTATAAAGACCGACCAATATATATCAATTCAATCGATATATCAATAGAAACAGCCTTATCATCTGCATTTTCATCTATGAATCCTGTATTATGTCTTATACGCCTTATATTAAGTACTATATTTAAATTACTTAAATACATATATATCTCTAGAAATTATTTATTAAAATTTTTAAAAGGAAATATGAGTTATTGCATTATTGTATCCTGAAATTTACATATGAGATGCCTAACTTAAAATAATTTTAACAATATATTTGGAGATGTTTAGAATTAAATGTAATATCAAAGTGGGATTTATATAAGAATGATGTATGATATTATATGAAACACATTTAGGTAGGTAACATTAACATTCAATTAATACGAAAGTATTATTCTCTTTTTTTGTTACACGTTACAAAAATAATAATACAATAAATTATTCAAATAATAATACAAGGGAATAAATTACATTATTCAATTACAAGTGAATAATAAAGTATAATACTTTCTGCATTAATTTAGTGCTAATATTACCTACCTAAATGTGTTTCATATAATATCACAGATTATTATCATATAACCCAATTCTTTATAATTCATAAGATTATAAGAATCTTCAAATCTATTGTTTAAATTATTTAATAAGTTATACATCTGATATGCGTAAATTCATAGATAATAACTAATTAACTCTGATTTTCTTTTAAATTTTTTGATAAATAATTGCTAAAGATATGTGTTTAAGTAATTTAAATACAGCACTTAATATAATAAGTATAAGACATAAAATAGTGTTCATAGATAAAATGTAGATGGTAAGGCTGTTTCTGTCCAATATATTGATTGATCTTTAAATAACATAAGCATTAAGTTAATACGAAAGTATTTTGTTTTTCTTTATTTTTCACTTGTAATTGTATTGTTATTTATTCACCTGAATTATTATTTATGTATTTATTCTTTATTGTAATGCAATTTATTCACTTTTATATAATATTATTTATTCAATGTAATGTATTATATCATGTAATCTTTTCACTTTTTATGTATTATTATTTATGTAATGTATTGTATTATATATTATGTAATTTTTCACTTTCATGTATTATTATTCACTTTTATGTTATTTGCTGTTGCAAAAACAAGCTATACTTTAAATACACTCATGTCCATAAATTAAGGATAATGAAGTTCAGGCAAAGAAAGAGACAAAAGCAAAACAAATTTGACTTATTTGTAAAGTCTATTTATTAAAACAAAAGGTAAAGAGCAAAAAAGATGCTATATGTTTGACATAATTAATAAAAATTGCGATTTTTACTCCCTGAGACAAATTTCAAGAATGTACCTATTTACAAAAAACCATATAACATGGTTAGTATGATGGTTAATATGGAGTATGTCTCCCTGACGATGCAATACAGGCCTTACAACGCCTAGGCATGCTCAGTAACAAATTATCATTCTGATCTTGGGGAATATTACACCACTCATAAAGCAATGCCCTCCGAAGTTCCGGTTGACAGGTGGGAGGGGTTTGACGGGCTGCAATTCGTCGGCCAAACATATCCCACACATGCTCTATTGGATTCAAGTCCGGTGAGTATGCAGGCCAATCCATACGGGTGATATCCTCAATAACTGCTAAATACCGGTCCTCATTCAGCGTTGTAACTCGGGGGCGACCTGTGCTGTAACATCTACTCACATTACCATCATTTTGGAATCGTTGCCAAAGCCTCGAGATGACACTCTGGGCTATTCCAAGTTCCTCGGATACTTCCAGCTGGGTACGTCCACATTCCAGTCATCCGATAATTTTATCACGTAAAAATCCTCCAAATGCTTCCTTTGTGCCATAACTATGCGGTTATTGCACTGAAAGGCTTTTAAAGCGCTTTGTGGACAATTTTACCTCTTTTGCCACCATTCCTTATATACCCCTCTCTTACACTCGTCATTGTGACGTACTCATCCGCGCCATCTGGTGGTTTCCTGTAATTTCCATATTCTTCTTCAAGATGTGTGTGATAATTCTACAGGTGAAATTTTATTTTTAGAGTTCAATTTCTGTGTGATTCTGAATTATCCTTAATTTATGGACATGAGTGTATGTCTCATACAATATGTAATTTAAATTAACATCATCATTTTGAATCTTTAAAGTTTCTAACTTTATATAAATCATTTTGTATTCACTAATAATATTCATTTAATTATCATGTAATAATTTTATGCTTAAATCAAGTATTTTATGAAGTATTTTTTTTAACATAACTGCAACAGTCAATGATATTTGTAATTTTATTCTTACACTCTTAAACCATTAAAAGCTTAAAATTAATTAGCAAAATCTTTTATATAACTTGACATATACTTGACTAACTACTTCTTAATTTTCCTCAGACCAAGCAAGCCAAAATTAGGTTATAGCACATTATATATGTTTAAATAAATGATTTAAAACTATTTTAAATTCAATACTCAAGGATAAAAATTCCAATTTGTGATTTTTATATTTATTTAATTCACTAATTTATTACATTTCTTTTTTTAATGTATCATTTATTCATTTACTCTAAGAGGAAGCATATATTAAAAAATCTTTCTGCAAAATGCAGAAGCAGTTTAAGTGGCCACTTCCATTAATTTTAAATTTTATTTTCAAAAAAAATTTATATTTCTGGACTTATGTACTTTTTCTAGAAAGCTGCTATACATAAAATATTAAATTTGGTGATTTAATAGTTAAATAACTATAATAGAAACTTAAATTAAATATTTAAGTGACTTATTGAATTTTTTTTTTTAAATAAAAAACATGAAAAGAACTTTGGATATATAACTTCAATATTTTATTTCACATACTAGAATGTAATCTTTTATTTTTTTCTCAGATTAATTTAGAAAAACATTTTAAATATACATAAAATATATAAGGCAATATGTTTAGGCTATTAGTTTCTGAAAAGGTATTTTAAAACAGGTGATTTTAATTTTGCGTGTATAAGGAATTCCAAATTTCCTTAAAAATTACCAAACCAATCAAGAAATTTAAAGATATGTTTATATGTACATGAAGTAGTTGTTTATATGTACACAGTAGTTATCTAATGAATCTTAAATTTCTTATGAAAAGTGTATTAAATATTTTTTATCTCATATAAATCTTAGATTAAATATTTTATCTTTTAACTCATATGAATCTTTAAATATTTTTATCTTTTTCTTATGAATCTTACATTAAATATTTTTGATCTCTTATGAAACATCTTATGAATCTTAGAATAAATATTTTTATCTTTCTTATGAATCTTACATTAAATATTTTTATCTCTTATGAATCATCTTAGATTAGATATTTTTAATTCGTTTGAAACTTAAATTAATATTTTTAATTTTTTGAAACTTAAATTAAATATTTTTGATATCTTATGAATTGATTAAATTGTTTTTATCTCTACCATCTCGGTTTAATATATATTTTGTTCTCTTGTGAATCATCTTATGAATCTTAGATTATTTTTATTTCTTTTTGAATTATCTTATTAATCTTAAATTAAATATTTTTATCTCTTATGAATCTTAGGTTCAATATTTTTTATCTCTCATGAATCATCTTATGAATCTTATTATGGTTAATCTTATCAGGTTAAATATTTTTTATCTCTTATGAATCATCTTAAGAATCTTAAATTAAATATATACTTTATGAATAATCTTATCTTAGAATAAATATTTTTAGTCTCTTAAGAATCATCTTATGAATCTCAGATTAAATATTTTGATTTCTTATGAATCATCTTATGAATCTTAGATTAAATATTTTGATCTCTTAGGAATCTCAGATTAAATATTTTTTATGTTTAAGAATCTTAGATTAAATATTTTTTGATCTCTTATGAATCTCAGATTAAATATTTTTATGTTTAAGAATCTAAGATTAAATATTTTTTATCTCTTATGAATCTCAGATTAAATATTTTTTATGTTTAAGAATCTAAGATTAAATATTTTTGATCTCTTATGAATCTCAGATTAAATATTTTTATGTTTAAGAATCTAAGATTAAATATTTTTGATCTCTTATGAATCTCAGGTTAAATATTTTTATGTTTAAGAATCTTAGATTAAATATTTTTTTATCTCTTATTATCTTAGATAAAGTATTTTTGAGAAGGTGAAGAAATGAAATCAATTAAATTCCAAAGAAACTACAAAAAGAACATTCTTCTCACAAGCCTCAAGCTCGAACTATAGTATATCATTCTTCAGATACGATTTTCTAAAATCGCGATCATTTTTTGTACCTCGAGCAAAGTAATCATCACGAATCATTACGTTTTTTGTTCAGATATCCATGAATCTCCCTTTTGCGTGATTGCCAGAACCATTAATCCGTTCCTTTCCTCTGCAGCGTACAATACGAGTCCTGGTGAATGAAGGATGTAGAGGGAATGGGCCCAAATCTCAAGTTCTCATGCTCTTTCATGCATCATAGAATAAGCGATTGTGATGGCCAACCCGAAAGGTTTCTTTTTGCTCAAGCTTTTATGGATAAGCCTCAAAGAAATAGGTTTCTCTGTTTGTTTTGTTATGGGCGGGTCTCCCAATCTTGGGGATATATGATACCTAGCCGAGTGATAAATAGATTTGAATGCTATGGACAATCGAATATGTCATTGAATGATGAGTGGAAGATGTTTCCCTTGAGTTATTTCCCTTCATTTTATATGAAGTATTTACAGTATGTACTGGGTAAACAAAGAGAATATATTTTTATGTATGATAAATATTATAATGCAACGAAAGCTTTGTCTGTTTTCCCTACTGAAATAAAAACTGAAGCCTTGGCTGAATATATGTTTGTTTAATGATCAATATAGCAAATAATCCTTTTCTATGATATCTTCCCTTCAGTTATTCAATGCTTTTATTTAAAAAAAAAAAAGAACATTTAGATTTACCTTGATAAAATAACTAGCTTTCTTTCAATTTTCTTCTGTTGAATTCAAGTCCTGTCAAATGATTTTGTAAAATTAGTTATCTATTGGAGCAATATTGAGAATATAGCCAACATTCTTTTCCGTGATATATTCCCATCAACTGCTCAATGCCCCTGTTTTTACTTTAACTTAAAAAAAATAAACTAGATTTATTTCAATTCCTTTTGAACTCAAGCTGAGGCAGGCAAAATGATTGCATTAAAAAATGGTTTTCTGATGATGCAGTATTGGGAGAATATAGTCAACATTCTTTTCTTATGATATCTTCCCCATCCTCTATTTGATGATTTGTATTTTTAAATCACTTTAGCTTACCTTGAAAAAAATAATCTAGGTCTATTTCAACCTTTTGAATTTAGTCTGAGACCTCCAAAATGATTCTGTCAAAAAATGGTATTCTATTTGTCCAATATTCAGATAACATAGACAACATTCTTTTTCTATTATATCTTCCGATTTTTTATATTCGCTGATTTGTTTTTTGAATCTTTTTAGTTTACCTTGAAAAAGAATCTAGATTTATTTCAACTCTTTTTTGAATCCAGGATGAGAATTGCACAATGATTCTATATGAAATGGTTATTGGTTGGTGCAATATTGTGGATAAAGCATAATTTTCCTCTCTCAAATTTTCTTGTAGATTCTTGTAGTGTGGGCTGTTGCACTGTCATGCTGTTGGATCCGTTCTGAATTTTTTCAATTTATTAAATAAAGTCTGTTTATCCTCAAAAATTGTCTTAAGAGTCTCAGTTTTTGTGTAGTGAATATTATAGTTTTTATTGCCTAATAGCTCATAATGATCAATTCATACACCGACAATACGATACCTACGTTCAAATAATCTTCTTTGCAAGAAACCTGAGTAGTAATTAAATTATATATAATTTAATTACTTATCTATCACATTAACACAATGAATACTTATAATTTAATCTTTATTGTTACGAAAAGTATATATGAATATTTATGCTCCGTTATAAATAGCTGATTTAACATTATCGTTCTTAATTCCCATATCTTATTAATAAATTGCGTGCAAGTCTCATAAATTAATCCATATTTATGTGGTGGAACAGTAACATACATAACGAAACACGACACAAATTTAATGGTGATAATGCTTTAAGTCCTCGATGAAGGTTTAAAATGAAAAAAAAACTTATTCATTTATTTATTTATTTAATTCTACACTTAAGACGACAGCCACCGCCGAGTTGTTGTTAAAGGTCATTCTACCGTTGTTCTCAGAGGCATAAGAACGCATAAACCAAAAACCTAAATAAAAAGTTGGTAATTTTATTTAAGAGCGGGAATTTACCGAATAGAAAAATTAGAAGAAAAAATTAATAAAAGAAGCAATAGCAAATTTTATTTTTACAATTTTTTACCTCCCCTTGTTATTATGGCGGTGGGTGACACACATATCGCTAACTGTTGGTTAATTAATTCAATTATTTATACGCTGGCGAAGTCATCGCAGCATGCGAAGAAAGATGACAGTTCCCTTTTATTTATTTATGATACTTTTCTCCGTGCCGCTGTTGTTGCAGAGGTGCGTGAAAAAATATTAGCGGTAAAAAGAAAAATTCCTGCATCAGCTCGTAAATAAGTGTGGAATTTCTAATTACGTTTTGAAAAAGAGACGCTAAATATTTCATATTTTGTTAATGCTGATAACCCAGGTTTTGTTTTTATTCGTATCATAAATATCTATGTATGTGAGGATAAATATTTATGTATTAGTATATTTATGTTTTCATTTGTTACGGCTTACAAATTTGTATTGATTGAGTTTCAATTTGTTTTTTTTTTATGATTTACATGTACCAATATATACATACATATATATATATATATAATATATATATATATATATATATATATACATATACACATATATGTATATATGTGTGTGTGTGTGTGTGTATAGCAAGGTAGATCTGGCTCGTGGTGCACTCCGTGTATGGGTAGCACCACGTCTGATAAGGTAAGATGATCTACAAATATGGCCTTCAGTCTGTCTCTCACAGTGATTTTCTTAGGAGCAATTGGTTTGTCACATTATCATACGGGGTAATGCTATCGTTTTTCTGTAGGTCTGATGGCCGAGTGGCTAGAGCTCTGGCTCTCACCACCACATATATCGAGTTCGAATACAGACGGTGCCATGGATGTTTGTAGAGGTGTTCGGAATCCATTTTTAAGATGTAGGTCTCCATCTCATATGACCGCATAGCGTCACAGAAACCAATTAGACTTCTTCTGCCCCACATCATTACTAAACTGTAAAAGGTGCATCTCAGCTCCATGGACATTGGTGTGGTATGGTGTAGTAGTAGTAGTATTATAGTTTTTACTTCGGTCATAATTGTCCCCGCAAACACCTTAACAGAATTAAACTGATTCTGACCCCTCTGTTTCTTGAGTGATAACTAGGAAGAAAAGGGTACGTCCCACCTTGCTTCCTGTTCTGCACTGCCTCCTGTTTCTTTAAAAAGCATAATTGTAGTGCCTGACTCAAATGCATGTATTAATTGAAATTTGTTGCCCTGAATATGAAGTTTGTTGTCCTGTAAACTTGCCATTCGAAAAAATTTATATATATTTATTTTAATTATTTTTCTGCAACATTAACACGAAGAATACGTATAATTTAATATTTATTGTTGTCAACAGAATGTATAATTATTTCCGCACAAAGTTATAATTTGCTGATTTAAACATTTAAGTTCATAACTTTTATAAATAAATTGCTTACAAGTATTATAAAATAATACATATTAAAGAATAGCAAAAATAACACACATAAAGACATCAATTTATTTTAGACAATACTTTAAATAATAATTTCTATGTATTGCTATGGTTTTTCTGTGGTCACGATTGTCTCCGCAAGCACCTTCACAGAGTTAAACTGGCTCCTGTCCCTCTCTGTTTCCTGTGTGTTAATTAACGAATAAATGGATAAGTTCATAACATTTATTGTTAAATTGCTTCTAAGTATTATAAATTATATTTACATGGAGCAAAAAAATAACACACATAATAAAACACAACACACATTTAATGTCGATAATACTTTTACATCACTCGATAGGGGTTAGAAAAGAAAAAAATATTTATTTATTTAGCTCTACCCTTAAGACGACAGCCCCCGCCAAGTTATTGTTATAGGTCACTCAAACATTGTTCTCGAAAGGCATAAACCAAAACCTAAATAAAAAATTGGTAATTTTATTTAAGAACGGAATTTACTGAATAGAAAAAATTCATGAAAAACAAATAAATGAAGACGATAGCAAATTTTTTTACAATTTTTTACCTCCCCCTGTTTTTATGGGGCAGAGCGGAGTGACACACATATCGCTAACTGTTGGTTAATACATTAATTCAATTATTTTTACCAAGCGCGAGGCCAGCGAAGCATGCGCAGAAAGATGACAGTTCCCTTTTTTTATTTATTTATGATTCTTTTTTTCTCTGGTAGCGCTGTTGTTGCAGAGGTGCGTGAAAAATATTAGCGGTAAAAAGAAAATTCCTGCAGCAGGCTCGTAAATAAGTGTGGAATTTCTAATTAGGTTTGAAAAAGAGACGCTAATTATTTCATATTTTGTTAAAAGGTTGATAAATTGTTTTTTTAATTCGTATCATAAATCTCTATGTACATGAAGATAAATATTTATGTCAGTGTGTTGTATAGTTTTTCACTTGTTGTGTCTTAAAATTTATGTTGAATGAGTGGAAATTATTTTTCTGATTTACATGTACATTGAACTAAAACATTAAACAAAACATTATATATATATATAATATATATATAATATATATATATATATATATATATATATGAATATATAAAACATTAAATATATATATATATATATATATATATATATATATATATATATATATATATGAGTACAACGTTGAACTGGTTCCTCGTGGTGCACTCCATATGTGGGCATCGTTGCGTCTATTACAGCAAGATGATCTACAAACACCGACTGCAGTCTCACTCTAGGTGTGAGTTTCTTAGAGTTCTGCAGGGGGAAAGCAGGTGGTTTGTCCCATTATCATAGGTGGCAATGCTATGGTTGGTTTTCTGTGGTCACGATTGTGCCCGCAACCACCTTCACATAATTAAACTGACTCCTGACTCTCTGTCTTCTGTCTCACAGGACAAAAATGGATCTGTCTCACCTTGCTTCCAGTTCTGCACCGCCTCCTGTTTCTTTATGGAAGATTTATTGGATTGTTATACTTAAGTGGATGTATTAACTGATGTCATTTCTTTCTATCTTATACTTTGCAATTATTATTTTATGGTATCTGTTGTCCTATAAAATTGCCATTGGAAATATAAAACAATAATTATATATGTATACATATATATAATTAGTTTTTCGACAACATTAACACGAAAAAATATTTAAAAATTTAACCTTTATTGTTATAAATCTGTTGTGTAAATATTTTTATTCTTTTATAAATTCCTGTTTTAAGCATTCAAGTTTTAAAAGTATTGTATGTTGATAATAACTTCATGGCAGTCTTATACATTAATCCATATTTATGTGGTACAAAAGTAACACTCTTAAAAAGAAACAGTACACAAATTTACTGGCATAATACCTTAATTCCTCGATAGAGGTTTAAAAAAAAGAAAAATTTATTTATTTTTATTTAATTCTACCCATAAGACGACAGCCGCTGAGTTGTTGTTAAAAGGTCACTCGACCATTGTTCTCAGAAAGGCGTAAGAACGTGCATAAACTGAAACCTAAATAAAAAATTGGTAATTTTTATTTAAGAGCGGGAATTTACCGAATAGAAAAATTATTAAAAATTAATAAATAAAGCGATAGCAAAAATCTTATTCTTTACAATTTTTTTTTAACTCCCTCCTGTTGTTATAGGGCAGAGGCGGTGCGCGACACACATATCGCTAACTGTTGGTTAATTAATTCAATTATTTTTACAAGGTCAGCGAAGCATGCGAAGAAAGATGACAGTTCCCTTTTTTTTTTTATTATTTATGATTATTTTTTTCGATACCACTGTTGTTGCAGAGATGTGTGAAAAAAATATTAACGGTAAAAAGAAAATTCCTGCAGCAAGCTCTTAAATAAGTGTGGAATTTCTAATTACATTTTGAAAAAGAGATGTTAATTATTTCATATTTTGTTAAACCTGATAACCTAGGTTTTTTTAATTCGTATCATAAATCTCTATGTATATGAAGATAAATATTTATGTCAGTGTGTTTAGTTTTCATTATAATAGAGTGAAATTTTTTTTGTCTGATTTATATGTACTTTGAACCAAAACTTTAAACAAAACATTATTTATATATATGGAGTAGAACATAGTTCTGCTCTGGTGCACACCATATATGAGCATCGTCACGTCTGATATCATAAGGTGATCTACAATCACGGCCTTCAGCCTGGCTCTCAATATGAGTTTCTTAGAATATTGTAGTGGGCATCATTGTTTTGTCCATTATCATAGCCAGCAATGATAAGGTTTTTCTGTGGTCACGATTATTTCCAAAAGCACCTGCACATATTTAAACTGTATGTCTCCTGTGTGAGATAACCAGGAAGAAAATGCATATGTCTCATCTTACTTCCTGTTTGAACTGCTCCTGTTTCTTTATGGAATCGTTATTGGATTGGCAGACTTATGTGGATGGATTAAATGATGAAATTTGTTTCTATCTTGTTCTTTCTATTTATTTTTTTACGATATCTGTTGTACACTAAATTGCCATTCGATAAATGTATACATATATATAATTTAATTATTTTTCTACAACATCAACATGAAGAATTCTTATAATTCAGTCTTTATTGTTATGATTAGAATTTTATAAATATTTCTGCGCAACTGAAGTTGCTGATTTAAACATTCAAGTTCATACGTATTGTATTTTATAAATAAATTGAACGCAAGTCGTATAAATTAATCCATATTTATGCGGCACAAAAAAACAACACACATAACGAAAAACATAACACAAATTTAATGGCGATAATTCCTTTCTGTTGTTGCAGAGGTGTGTGAAAAAAAATATTAGCTTCAAAAAAGAAAATTCCTCCATCAGGCTCGTAAATAAGTGTGGAATTTCTAATTATGTTTTGAAAAAAAGAGACGCTAATTATTTGATATTTTTGTTACGGTTGATAAATTGTTTTTTTAATTCGTATCATAAATCTCTATGTACATGATGATAAATATTTATGTCAGTGTGTTGTATAGTTTTCATTTGTTATGGCTTAAAAATTTGTATTGATTGAGTGTAAATATTTTTTATCTGATTGACATGTACATTGAATAGAAATATTAAATAAAACATTACATATAGGGGGGCTATTTATATATATATATATATATATACAGTCCAGTCACATTAATGTGACCACCACCTGCTTTCGACGTCAACGTGAAATAACCAATCACAAAGAGGCAGGTGGCAGCACATTGCATTGCAGTGGAGTGTATAGAAAGAATTCCACTTAATACCACTTAAATACCACTTAATACCACATTCGGCTCCTTTTAAAACCAGAATATACAAGAGTGTATATTCTGGCTTTTGACCGAGGGTCACATTAATGTGACTGAACTGTGTATATATATATGGAATGTAACGTAGATCTGGCAACTCTTGGTGCACTACGGGCATCGCCAATGTCTGTTAGGGGCAAGATGATCTACCAAACACGGCCTTCGGTTTAGCTCTCAGTGGGAGTTTCTGTGAGTTCTGCAGGGGGAGAACAGGTGGTTTGTCCCATTATCATAGGTGGCAATGCTACGGTTTTTCTGTGGTAGCGATTGTTTCCACAATCACGCTTACAAAATTAAACTGGCTCCTGACCCTATCTGTCTTCTGTGTGATAACCAGAAGAGCTATTTATATCTCACCTTGCTTCCTGTTCTGAACAGCCTCGTGTTTCTTTAGGGGAAGCGTTATTGAATTGCCAGACTTAAGTGGATGGATTGACTGATGCCATTTGTTTCTATGTAGTTCTTTGTATTTTTCTTTTATGATATCTGCTGTCCTGTACACTGGCAATTTGAAATAATTTTATATATACATAATTTAATTATTTTTCTACAACATTATCACGAAGAATACGTATAATTTATTATTTATTGCCGTCAACAGAATATATGAATGTTTCTGCTCAATTATAAATTGCTGATTTACTGATATAAGTTTCTTTTTTATTAATGAATTGCTTGCAAATCTTTTAAATAACTCCAAATTTATGTGGAGCAAAAAACAACACACAACACAAATTTAATGACGATAATACTTTAAGTCCTCGATAAACGTTTAAAAAAAAAAAAATTATTCATTTATTTAATTCTACCCATAAGATGACAGCCCCGCTGAGTTGTTGTTAAAGGTCACTCTGCCATTGTTCTCAGAGAGGCATAAGAACGTGCAAAAACCAAAACCTAAATAAAAAATTAGTAATTTTTATTTAAGAGCGGAATTTACCGAATAGAAAAATTAGAAGAATTAAAATAAATAAATCGATATCAAACTTTATTTTTGACATTTTTTTTACCTCCCCCTGTTGTTATAGGGTAGAAGCAGAGAGCGACACACATATCGCTAACTGTTGGTTAATTAATTCAATTATTTTTACGAGGTCAACGAAGCATGCAAAGAAAGATGACAGTTACCTTTTTTTTTTTATTCATGATTCTTTTTTTTTTTTTTTTCGTACCTCTCTTGTTGCAGAGGTGAGTGAGAAAAAATATTAGAGGTAAAAAAGAAAATTCCTGCATCAGGCTCGTAAATAAGTGTGGAATTTCTAATTACGTTTTGAAAAAAAGACGCTAAATATTTCATATTTTGTTAAGGCTGATAACCCAGGTTTTTTTAAATTAGTTTTTAAATTAGTATCATAAATCTCTATGTATGGGAAGATAAATATTTATGCCAGTGTGTTTAGTTTTCATTTGTTATGGCTTAAAAATTTGTATTGTTGAGTGGAAATTTTTTTATCTGATTTACATGTACATTGAACTAAAACATTAAACAAATGTATATATAATAAAACTGAAAAATTGTATAAAAATTGTAAAAAATATATATATGTAAAACATATTAAAATTATATATATATATGGAATGCAATGTAAGTCTGGCTCTACGGGGGGCCACTCCATATATATATATATATGTATCTTCACGGCTGATACGGCAAGATGATCTACAAATACGGCCTACAGTCTGGCTCTCAGTGTGAGTTTCTTAGAGTTCTGCAGTGGAGAGAAGGTGGTAGGTGGTTTGACTCATTATCATAGGTGACAATGCTAAGTATATCTTTTCTGTGATCACGATTGTCTCCGCTAGCACCTTCACAGAATTAAAGCCACTCTGACCCTCTCTGTCTCCTATCTGATAACCAGGAAGAAATGAATATGTCTCATCTTGCTTCCTGTTCTGCACTGCCTCTTGTTTTTATGGAAACGTTACTGGATAGCCAGACTTAAGTGGATGGATTACCTCATTGTTTCCATATTTTTATCACCACCATCTGTTTCTATATTTTCTTGTATAGAATTTTTTTATGATACCTGTTGTCCAGTAAACTTGCCATTTGAAATAATGCACGAATTGAATATTTATATATATAATTTAATTATTTTCTACAATATTTAACACTAGGAATACGTAAAATGTACTATTTATTGCTGTCATGAGAATATATAAATAATTCTGCTCAATTATAATTTGCCCTTAAACATTTAAGTTCATAACTGTTGTATTTTATTAATAAATTGCTTGCAAAGTATTATAAATTAATCCTTATTTATGTGGTGCAAAAAAATAACACACATAACGAAACACAACACCAATTTAATGGCGATAATACTTTAATCCTCGATGGAGTTAAAAAAAAAAAAAATTATTTATTTATTTAATTCTGCCCTTAAGACGACTGCCCCCGCTGAGTTGTTGTTAAAAAAGGTCACTCGACCATTGTTCTCAGAAAGGCATAAGAACGTGCATAAACCAAAACCTAAATAAAAAATTGGTAATTTTATTTAAGAGCGGGAATTTACCGAATAGAAAAAATTATAAACAAAAAAATTAATAAAGCGATAGCAAATTTTATTTTACATTTTTTCTTTATCTCCCCCCTGTTGTCATGGGGTAGAGACGGAATGCTACACGCGTATTGCTAACTGTTGGTTAATTAATTCAATTATTTTTACAAGGTCAACGAAGTATGCGAAGAAAGATGACAGTTCCCTTTTTTATTTATTTGTGATTTTTTTTTTTTTCCTACCGCTGTTGTTGCAGAGGTGTGTGAAAAAAATATTAGTGTTAAAAAAAAGAAAATTCCTGCATCAGGCTCGTAAATGAGTGTGGAATTTCTAATTATGTTTTTGAAAAGAGACGATAATTATTTCATATTTTGTTTAGGCTGATAAACCAGTATTTTTTAAATTCGTATCAAGAATCGCTATGTATAAGAAGATAAATATTTATGCTAGTGTGTTTAGTTTTCATTTGTTATGGCTTAAATATGTGTATTGATTGAGTAGAATTTCTTTTTCCTGACTACATGTACATTGAATTATAACATTACATATATATATGGAGTGCAACATAGATCTGACTCCTCGTGGTGCATTCCAGACAACGTCTCGTCTGATACTACAAGATGATCTACAAACTCTATTTTCAGTCTGGCTCTCAGTGTGAGTTTCTTAGGGTTTTGCAGTGGAGAGCAGGTGGTTTGTCCTATTATCAGAAGTGGCAATTCTATCTTATTTTTCGATTGTCTCCGCAAGCACCTTCACAGAATTAAACTGGCACCAAATCCTCTCTGTTTCCTGTATGATAATCATTAAGAAATAGAAATATTCCACCATGATTCCCGTTCTGCACTGCCTCTTGTTTCTTTATGGAAATTTTATTGGACTGCAGGATTTAAGTTGATAGTTTAACTGATGTCAATTTTTCTATCTTGCTATTTGTTTTTGTATGCTATCTGTTGTCCTGTATACTTGCCATTTGAAAAATTTATATATACATATAATTTAATTAGTTTTCTGCAACATTAACACGAAGAATACGTATAATTTAATATTTATTGCTGTCAACAGAATATATCAATGTTTCTGTTCAATTATAAATTGCTGATTTACAGATATAAGTTCATAACTTTTATTAATGAATTGCTTACAAATCTTTTAAATAAATCCAAATTTATGTGGAGCAAAAACAACACACAAAAACGAAACACAACACAAATTTAATGGCGATAATACTTTAAGTCCTCGATAAAGGTTTAAAAAGAAAAAAAAATTATTCATTTATTTAATTCTACCTATAAGACGACAGCCCCGCTGAGTTGTTGTTAAAAGTTACTCGACCATTGTTCTCAGAGAGGCATAAGAACGTGCATAAACCAGAACCTAAATAAAAATTGGTAATTTTATTTAAGAGCAGAATTTACCGAATAAAAAATTAGAAGAAAAACTAAATGAACCCATAGCAAAATTTATTTTTACATTTTTTTTACGTCCCCCTGTTGTTATAGGGTAGAGGCGTAGAGCTACACTCATATCGCTAACTGTTGGTTAATTAATTCAATTATTTTTACAAGCGCGAGGTCAGCGAAGCATGCGAAGAAATATGACAGTTCCTTTTTTTTTTTTTTTTTTATTCTTTTTTTTTTTCTTTCTTGCCGCTGTTGTTGCAGAGGTGCGTGAAAAAATATTAGCGGCGAAAAAGAAAAATTCCTGCAGCAGGCTCGTAAATAAGTGTGGAATTTCTAATTAGGTTTTGAAAAGAGACGCTAATTATTTCTTATTTTACTTTAATTCGTATCATAAATCTCTATGTATATGAAGATAAATATTTACGTTAGTGTGTTTAGTTTTCATTTGTTATGGCTTAAAAATCTGTATTGATTGAGTGGAAATTATTTTTTATCTGATTTACAAGTACATTGAACTAAGACGTTAAACAAAACAACGTTAATTGAAAAGTTTAATAAGATTTCAGTGATAGACCTTTTTTATTGTTTATTTATCTCATTATTTTTGATATTCAAATATTTAACACTAATTATTTTTCGTTTGGGACATTTTGTTAACAAAACTGATTGATCAATTAGTTGAAAAAGTATTATGATTCTAGAACATTCAAATTTTAAGACCTTGATTTAAATTTAATTTAATTTTTTGGCAATATTTGATTAATTTAATCATTAAAAATTCAGTTTTTAATTTTTGGTAAAATTTTTATTTATTTCAATTTTAAGAAATAATTATTGTAATTATTGGATTATAGATTATTTATTTTCTATTTAAAGTAAGAAATTATTTTTCAATTTATTGAATATTTGATTATTTACTTGCAATTTAAAGGCTTTAAGAAATAATTTTCAAATTATTAAATTATTTATTATTTATTTTCAATTTTAGATCTTTAAGAAATTATTATTCAAATTATTGAACTCCTGTATATTTATTTTCCATTTCAGATCTTTAAGAAATTATTATTGAAGCTATTGAACTATTGATTATTTATTTTCAATTTTTAGATCTTTAAGAAATTATTATTCAAATTATTAAACTCTTGTATATTTATTTTCAATTTCAGATCTTTAAGAAATTATTATTGTAGCTATTGAACTATTGATTATTTATTTTCAATTTTAGATCTTAAAGAAATTATTATTCAAATTATTGAATTCTTGATTATTAAGAAACTCTTGATCTTTAAGAAATTATTGTTCAAATTATTGAACTCTTGTATATTTATTTTCAATTACAGATACTTAAGAAATTATTATTAAAGCTAGTGAACTATTGATTATTTATTTTCAATTTTAGATCTTTAAGAATTTTATTATTCAAATTATAGAGCTCTTGATAATTTATTTTCAATTTAAAGTGTTTCAGAAATTATTATTCAAATTATTAAATTGTTGATTATTTTTCAATTTAAGCCTTTAATAAATTATTATTCATATAATTAAATTATTGATTATTTATTTTCAATTTAAAGTCTTCAAGTAATTATAATTCAAGTTAATATTTTCTTACTTTAAATTGAAAAATAATCAATAATTTAATAATTTGAATAATAATTCATTAAAGACTTTAAATTGAAAATATGTAATGAATAATTTAATAAAGTGAAAAGTATTGAATAATGAAATTATTCAAATTATTGAATGGATTATTTGTTTCAAATTTCATGGTCTTTTTAAAAGCAAAATGAATGTACAATGAATATTAACAAAAAATACCATGTTATATATATATATATATATATATAACATTATTTTTTTTGTTAATATTCATATAGTTTCTCCTTTTTAACTTGACCTTTAGAATGAATTAATTTATTTGTATCTTTAAGAAAATTTGAATAAAGAAAAACTACTTTTATTTTAGTCAAACAGGAAATAATTATAAAAATTTTGCAGTTTTTGTATGAAATAAAAAAATAACCACGTAGAAATATTTTTCCTCATTTTTTGAAATATTAGTGAACAATACACACCAGAAAAATTTATTATTAAATTAGAACGGGATAAAAAAAAATCTTTTTTTTTTTTTAATTTTTATTTTATGAAAAAGTATCTTTTTTCAAAGCAGAAATGTAACAAAATTCAGTAATTGAGAAAAAGAACAATACAAAACAACTAAAAGAAAAGAGCAATGCCTTCATTTTTTCTAGTTTTGAACACATTTGAACAGTTTTTACAATGCTGTTTAAGATAGTTTTCAAACAAAATTAGAAGAACATTATTGCGAGTGTGTGAAAAAAGATAATTTTATATTGATTTACAAAATTCAGTTTTAATACCATCCTTCAATTACAAAAAAAAAGAATTTCACCAAAGGATTTGATTAAAGATTTAATGATTGCAAAATATCCAGCTGTGTGGATTGAAATTAAAAATGACAAAAACAAAATAATGTTTTCTTGTTTTGTAGGATGGTTTTTAAAGAGTTAAACAATATATATTTATCAAGGAATCGTCAAAAACCTTCTCATTCAAAAGAAAATTTTATTTAATTAATATTTTTTCTTGGTATGAAAGTCCAGTCCAAATTTGGTGTCGACGGTTTTATTTAAATTGTTAATTTTATTTCAAGCATATATAATGGCATGATTTGAATAATAAGCACATATATAATTTTGATCCATTTAAACATAAATTTTAATTTAATAAAATTTTTATTTCATGTAAATATTATAAGATGAAAGGTTTTTTTAATATTTGATTTTATAGAATATAGATTTATTTTAGATTTTATTGATTTAGTAGAATATAGTTTTGTAAAATTTATTTATTTACTTTTATAGATTTAGTAGAATACGGATTTGTAAAATTTATTTATTTGCTTTTTTAAATTTATTAAGTTTTTATTAATTTATTTAAGTTTTTATTATTATATATCACGTTGCCATCAAATAATTCTGCAAAGATTTATCTCAAACCTATCAAAGCACTGTTCTTTTAATTTTGAAAATAATTATTGAAATTTCGAATTCTGGTAGAATGGATTGTTCGCTGTATGGCTTCACATTAGCGTGTCAATATTCCCCGGAAAATCCTTTTTTTTTTTCACAGCCAGGCAAGGGATTGACTCGCAGAGCTCTAATCGGATTTAGATATTGACGACATTTGAGTTAAGAAGCTTTGCGCAAATGGATTCCATAAAAATGGTGTTAACTGCAAACACTTTCCCTTCTTGGATGAAAGTGCTTGATTTGCTGGAATAGGAATTTATCCCTTTTGTATGGTTTCTTCTAAAGATAATTTGCACAAGACGATTTTTTTACAGTATTGTATGCATTTGTTGTAGTGAGACTTTTGATATTTGTTGTACCATTTTTTATTGATAGAATTTACTGTATTTTATTATAATAGTAAAAAATTTATTAAATTGGTTAATTAATTTGGTTATAAAAAAAATTTGTTGTAATAAATTTGTTTAGTTATAATAATTTTTGCAGATGGTTATTGATGAATTTATGCATTTGTATGGTTTCTTCGAAAGATAAATTGCGCAAGATGATTTTTTTAATGTATGAATGTGTTATAGTGAGATATTTGATATATGCTGTACCAATTTTTTTTTATTGATAGAATTTGCTGTATTTTATTATTATTATGGAAAAGAATTTATGAAGTTAATTAACTGAGTTATAAATAAATGTATTGCAATAAATTTGTTTAGTTATTATAAATTTTTGCACACAGCATATTGATGAATTTATGCATTTGTGTGGTTTCTTCAAAAGATAACTTGTGCAAAACGATATTTTTTGCAGTATTGTATGCATTTGTTGTAGGGAGACTTTTGATATTTGTTGATCCAATTTTTTTTATTTATAGTATTTACTGTATTTTATATAGTAGCAAAGAATTTATTAAATTGGCTAATTAATTGCTTTATAAACAAATTTGTTTAGTTATAATGAAATTTTTTCAGATGGTTATAGATAAATTTAGGCATTTGTATGGTTTATTCGAAAGATACATTGCACAAGATGGTTTTTTAATGTATGAATATTTTATATTAAGACGTTTGATATTTGCTGTAGCAATTTTTTTTTTTTTATTTATGGAATTTATTGTATTTTATTATTACAGAAAAGAATTTATTAAATTTGTTAAATAATTTAGTTATAAATAAATTTGTTTTGTTATAATAAATTTTTGCAGATGCTTATTGATGAATTTAGGCATTTATATAGTTTCTTCAAAAGATAAATTGCACAAGATGATTTTTTTAATGTATGCATATGACGTTTGATATTTGCTGTAGCAATTTTTTTTTTTTTATTTATAGAATTCATTGTATTTTTATATTATAGCAAAGAATTTACTAAATTGATTAATTAATTGAGGTATAAATAATTCAAGCAAAAGAATGAACAGTGCTTGATTTATCTCAAGAAATTCAATCTTATTGCAAGCATTGCAGGGAAATTCATTCAGTCTTATTGCATGCAAATTCAAAGCTACTGTTTGAGAGAAATGGATGATACACCAGGGCAATTTTTTATCTCTTTTTTATAGGGTTGGAGTGGATGAACATAAATCATCCCCAACTCACAGTAGGGGATTGGAATTTAAATTGCTCAGATAAAAAGCCGGTACGAATCTGTAAGATCTTTATCTTCTTATATTTTGTTTTCTTTTATCAAAAAATTAACTCAAACTCATTTACATGATGATTATAATTAAAGTCCCGCTTTCAAAACGCTGTAAAAAAAAGAACCACAATGAGTTCAAATTTAAACTGAAGATACTTAAAGGGCGAAACGGTATGTCATCAAAAAAGTTCCACCAATTTTTCTCATCCATTTTTTTATGACCTTGCCGTGGTGGATGGACATTTCACTCACAGTGTCACAACTGTTGAATGACTTGGAAGTCATTTTTTCCGTCAAGAAACTGAAACAAACAAGCACATTGAACACTACAGTTGGTTTAATGTACAACTCATGTCAAATACGTTGCAATTTCGATTTAAAAAATTACTGGCAGCTGCATTTACTTTCTTTATGCCGCTTACAGAGCCATCTATTAATACATATTGTAACTTTTATTGATGTCATACCGTTTCCCCCTTTTTCAAGTATCTTCAGTTCAAATTTGAAATTATGACGAGTGATTTTTTACAGCATTTTGAATGTGGGACTTTATTTACAATTACCCGTACAATAATAACTTCATGCTTCGTATATAGTACATACACTAAATAACAAATTATTTATTTACATTTCATCACTGCATTAAGCAGTGATGAAATGTAAATAATGTATGCACTTATGTATTTTGTACGGTTTCTTCGAGAAGATAACTTGCACAATATGATTCTTTTACTGTATTGAATGGTTTCTTCGAAAGATAATTTGCACAATATGATTCTTTTACTGTATTGAATGGTTTCTTCGAAAGATAACTTGCACAATATGATTCTTTTACTGTATTGAATGGTTTCTTCGAAAGATAACTTGCACAATATGATTCTTTTACTGTATTGAATGGTTTCTTCGAAAGATAATTTGCACAATATGATTCTTTTACTGTATTGAATGGTTTCTTCGAAAGATAACTTGCACAATATGATTCTTTTACTGTATTGAATGGTTTCTTCGAAAGATAACTTGCACAACATGATTCTTTTACTGTATTGAATGGTTTCTTCGAAAGATAACTTGCACAATATGATTCTTTTACTGTATTGAATGCATTTGTTACAGTGAGACGTTTGATATTTGTTGCACCATATTTTGTATTTATAGAATTTACTGTATTTTTTATTATATTAAAGAATTTATTAAATTGTTTAATTAATTTAGTTATAAGTAATTAAAGCAAAAGAATGAAAAGCAATTAATTTGAGTGTATTGGAATACATGTAATAAAATGTATTTCTTTAATAGAGTTAAAAATAAGCTATTTGCATTACAGATATTTTCACGTTTCGTATATAGTGCATACATATACTAAAAATAAATAATTTATTTACATTTTATCACTGCTTTTGTTACAGATGCATATTGATGGATATATGCATTTTGTACGTTTCCTTCCAAAGATAAATTGCACACGACAATTTTATTACATTAATGTATGTATAGTTTATAGTGAGACGTTTGATATTTGATGTACCAAATGTTTTTGTTTATAGAATTTACCGTATTTTATTATTATAGAACAACATTTATTAAATTGGTTAATTAATTTAGTTATAAATATTTAAAGCAGAAAAAAAAGAGCATTGCTTGATTTGTCTTAAGAAATACAGTTTCATTGCATGCATTAATTTATTCAATGAAGTTAAAAATTAGATATTTGCTTTAACTTTTTCCTGTTTCATACATACATACACTAAATGCTAAATCATTTATTTATATTTTGTTGCAGATGCATATTTATGATCAGAAAAATTACAGTATGTTCGGAACTACAGCTGATATACCGAGAAAAACAGAGTATATCCAAGAACATAAATTATTGAACATGTCATAAATAGACACATGATCTACATATCAATCAGAGATTGTCAGTCGAAAGTCGCTGAATTATAACGCAATAATAGAGAACATAATTTCTACACCAATGTTCTTTTGACTTGGCTAATCATATTTCACTATACATCAAATAAAAGGAGATTCAATTCATGTATTCTATTGAAAAACAAAATTGATTTATTTTTGCTTATTTTATTTTATTCCCATATGCACAGTTGTTTTTAATTAACAATGTTGTTACGTTTGTTTGAAATCAAAAATTTATGATATATATATATATATATATATATCATAAATATTTTGATTTCCAGAGAAGTGTTACTCCATTTATAAATTACAAAAATTTATTAACTAAATAGAGTAAGTAAGATATACATTCATTTTTAAAGTGTTACTCCATTTATAAATTACAAAAATTTATTAACTAAATAGAGTAAGTAAGATATACATTCATTTTTAAACGTTCGATAGCGGGAAAATCAAAAGGAAAGTTTATTTAAAGTAGCTACAGTATTATATTTAATTGAACTTTAACGCATTTGTTAAACGTATATGTATTAATTTATTCAACAAGATGAATTATTAAATCAAAAAATATAAATAAAAATACGACAAATTAATATATTTTATGAATTTTTCATGAAAACATGATTTTTTAATATTTTTACGACTGTGCAAGAGTTTTTAATGTAAAACGCCTGCGGCGACTCTTACTCATGCTTTTTGCGATTTGAAAAATGTAGATCAAATGGAAATCAATATGCACGTGCGTCTGCACTCAATTCATACAATAGAGACCCTAAAAAAGGCATTTTCGATCTGAATTAGACCCCCTACCAGGTGCGGTAGGGCACCTAATCCATCACGCCCCCTTTCCATTTGTGAACTCTTGCGCGCAACGTGGTATGTTGCACATTTACGCAACAGTTGACAGTGACTCACGTAACAAAGAACAGTGGCTTAACGCAGAATAAGATTAATCTCAAATCTTCATTTTAATATGCGAGAGTGAATGTAGATTAAAATGTTGATATGCTAATTCAGCGGCCTTGTGAATTGGGGGAAGTCATAATTTAGTTCTGGAAAAGTGAAATTATATTAAAAAAAGCATTATGATATCATTGGTAACATTTGTATTTTAATAATTTGTTGAATTAATTTGATCAAATATGTCGCTGTAATTTCAATTTATATAAATGCAAATATACATATTTTTTTAAAAATATAATTAAATATTAATATTTTATTATAATTATTATTATTATTTTATTATAAATATAATTATTATTATATGCATTATTTTATTTTGTTATTATTGATCTATTAAAGTAGCTAATTAAGTCTGGAAATTATTACATTAAATCTATAAAATTATTATTTATATTTATAAATAATGAATATTTTATTATTATTATTATTTTATTATGTTATTATTAATCAATTAAAGTATCTAATTAAATCTATAAATTATTATATTAAATCTATAAATTTATTATTTTTTTAATAAATAATTAATATTTTATTGTAATTATTTTATAATTAAAATTTTGTTATATTGATCATATAATTAAAATTTTCTTATAATTATTATATAATTAAAATTATATTGTAATTATTATAAATAATATTATATTTTTTTATTACTAGTCTATGAAAGTTACTAATTAAATCTAAAAAGCATTTTATTAAATCTGTAAAATAATTTTATTAAATCTGTAAAATTATTCCTTTTTATTTATAAATAATTAATATTTAATTGTAATTATTGCATAATTAATTTTTTTTACAATTATTATATAATTAAAATTTTATTTTAATTATTATTTTTATATTTTTATCATTAATTTATGAAAGTTGCTAATTAAATCTAGAAAATATATTAAATCTATAAAATTATTTTTTATTTATAAATAATTAATATTTTATTGCAATTATTATAAAATTAAAATTTCATTATAATCATTACATAATTAAAATTTTATTGTAATTATAATTAAAATTGTATTATAATTTTCATTGTTCATGTAAAATTTCATTTGTTTCATAATGTTTGAAACAAGAAAAATACATTGGAAAAAAAAAAATACTAAAATTATTACCGTGCTACATCCTACACATAAGAGCGTTGGCCTCCCTTTGGCATTCAGGTTTTAATTAAAAGGTTATTTGCTTTAACTAACCTTATTTGTTTAACTTAACATTATTTGTTTAACTGTTTAGCTGGTAATTAGTTTAACTTAACGTTATTTGTTGTAATTAAACGGTTCTTCAAAGATAGTAGTAATTTTCACTACTTCAATGAGTATATAAAAAATGCCAAACTGTACTATTTTTAGGTTTCTTTTTAACTCTAACAAATGCCAACTATTCAACCATTTTTAAAAGATTTCCGCTTTACCATTTTGAAAGCAGCAGTTAAACTAAAATGACAAATATGGCAAAGCCATGAATGTATCTCTAATAATAAAAGAAATAAAACGCAAGTATTGCGTGAATTCCTACACTTCAAAAATTTCGCCTCGCTGTAAAATCATTTTCAGATCTACCATTTTCCAAAACAATTTGTTACTATACGTCTAAGGAGAGAATACTTCAGCCGATTTTAAAACTTCAGTTCGAATTCTGTGAATCCTTCCTTCCATACCAGTGATCGTGAAATTGCTCTTTCCTAGCTTCAATGGAATTTAAAGTTGTCATATTCTTACACTGCTTTTGATAGCACAGAGGGACAAAAAAGAAAGAAAAAAAGTCACTTCTAGAACATCAAATATTCGAATCGAAACAGATGTGAGAAAAAAATCTGGTGTGTTTTTCAAAATTAAAAAAATTTAAAATTCTGGATATCAGTGTATCTGAGAAGATTACTTACGAAGTCTCGAAGACAGAAACATGTCAATAACATCAAGCAAAAAAGAAAGAGAGATTTATTCCAATGTTTTCGCAAGAACTGAAAAGTATACTAAATACTTTAACGTAAAAAATTGTATTGATCCAAAATAACTGTTTTTATATTTTATTTACGAATTCAAAATGTTTCATTTCCTTTTATTTAAGATTTTAAAAGGTTTCATTTTATATTCAAAATGTATTTCTCTTTTAAAAAAAATAAATTTATTTGTGTTTGTATTATTATTAAAAGACACTCTCATTTTTGTCAAAATAAGTACTTAAATATTAAAAACTCTCACTTGCTTCATAATTTTTTTGTATGTTTTGTATAAATGTTATTGACGACAGATGGAGCAGCCAGCGTTGATGTCATGAATGATGCAACAACGCTAAAAGAATAACAGTATGTACTACGGTGCCAATGGAATAGAGAAAAGAAAGCAATGTACATAACTGCAAGGGCGATGGCTCTCAAAAGAATTGTTTGATTGATTACAAAATAAAATATATTAAATTATTTGTAGTAGTTTTTAAAAAAACATAATAAATACAATAATGTAAAATAATAGAACAATAACAGTCAGACATATGTGAGCTAAATTTCCATTTTTCAAAATCTTCTTATAATAAGTACTTACAACAGCAAAATTTAAACATAGTATTTAATGAAATATTAAATAACTAACTTTCTGGTACTACAGGGCAGGGAGTTAGATACTCAATTAAAGCCGTCTGCCTACTGGCAGATTTCGAGACGACGCTTTCGTTTTTACAGTGTAGTGTTGTCAGCCATGCATCCAATGTTCTATTGTCACATTAGACAGGGATCTATTTCTATATAAGTTATTATTGTTTTAATTAAGGTTCTTCATAAATAGTAATAATTTAAATTATTCAATGAGTATACTTAAAAATCCAAACTGTACTACTTTTAGTTTTCTATTTAACACAATCAAATACCAACTGTTCAATCGTTTTGAAAAGATTTACGCTTTAAAGTACACCATTTTTGAAAGCAGCCATTTTCAAACAAAACGAACAAATACGGCAAAGCCATGAATGCATCTCTAATAAAAGAAAACGAATAAAACTCAAGTATTGCGTGAATTCTTGCACTTCAAAAATTTCGCCTCGCTCTAAAATCATTTTCAGATCTACCATTTTCCAAAGCAATTTGTTACTATATGTCTAGGAGGGTATGGTGAGAGAATACTTCAGACGATTTTAAAACTTCAGTTCTGAATTCTGCGAATCCTTCCTTCCATACCAGTGATTGCGAAATTGCTCTTTTCTAGCTTCAGAGGAATTTAAAGTTGTCATATTCTTACATTGCTTACATTACAAAAAAAAAAAAATATCTGCCAGAACAACAAAAATTCGAATCGAAACAGATGTTAGAAAGTCTGGCGTGTTATTCGGAAATTAAAAACATTGGAAAGTCTGGATATCAGTTGTATCTTAGAAGATTACTTACGAAGTCTCGAAGACGGAAACATGTCAATAAAATCGAGAAATAAAAGAAAGAGAGATTTATTTCAATGTTTTCGCAGGAATTGAAAAGAAATTACTGAGAGTAAATATCGTAGAAAGAGTTATTCTAGTGAGAAACAGGTAAAAATAGAATTCTAAATACTGTAATGCTAAAAAATGTCATATTTATCGAAAAGAAGTGTTTTTATATCTTATTTACGATTTCAAGTTGTTTAATTTTATATTCAAAATGCATTTCTTTTAAGGAAAATAAATTCATTTGTGTTAGTCTTATTATTAAAAGACCTTCTAGTGCTTGTCAAAATAAATACTTAAGTAACAAAATAATTTACTTGCTTAAACATCGTATTAACCTCAAATAACAGAACTAGTGATGAATGAGTACCGGAAATATGCAGTTCTTGCTTATGGCATGAATGTTAACTATTTCTGTATTGCCAGCTGCATTAGAACGACAAAATAATAGAACAATAACATTCATGTAAGTGTGAATTAAATTTCAATTTTTCTAAATAATTTGCTGTTGTTGTGACAGCAAATTAATCTTCATAATGATGACTAATCTTCAGTGTCCGGCAGAGCGGACGGACACCTAATGAGTGGTAAACTCATTGATGAAGGGAAAAGGATGCAGCTGCTATTGTGATAGAGCACCTTTAGGTAGAAATCTGACTTGGTTCCAAGTCGCTGAAAAAGGAGGGCAGTGCCTTCTGGGAAGACATAAAGGGAACTACCCCGCACTGCCATATAGATGGATTTGGTTTGTTTGTCGCTTTAAGGTCATTTTTGCACGCTTTGGGCTAATTAAACCGGGACTTACAATTTAACGTGGATTCTGAACCACTAACAAACATTCACCGCCAGGATTCGACGCTGAAGCTAGTGGTACCAAAGGAGAGATCGGCCGTATCCATCAGGCCATCAGGCCGTATAGATGGAAGATAGTTTTACTAAGGCATTCAGGTAGTCTAATAAGCGAGGCAAGAGGCTATACATCACAAACGCCATCGAATCACTTCGTTATTGAAACAGTGTCTTCAACAATGCGGGCAGCGGGTTGAACCTCTACCTTAATGTACACCGCGGCGCATGTTACCACAGAACCATGAGTCGGACTGTTTTTCAAATTCATGCACTAATAAGTGCTTACAACAGAAAAATTTAAGTCTAGTATTTAATGAATTATTAAATATATAGTAATACTTAATGAGGTATCTTCGCATAGGAACAGATTTTTGTACATTTTTCATACAACTTCCCCAAAATTTGCTCTTATCTTTTATAAGCAACAGAATTAAATTTTATATAGGCTTATTTCATTTTAATAACTTTTCAAAATTTTTATATATTTAGTGATGCTGCAGTTTGCAATGCACATACTATTAACCACATTGCAGTTCCCATTAAAGTTTGATATTATGTTTCAATTTCTTGTAGTAATTAATGCAAGTAATTAACATGTAGTAATATTTAACATATATAACTTTTTAATATATTTATATACATAACGTTTTAACTCATATAACTGTGTGGTAATTAACATAAATAAACTTGTAGTAGTAAATATTTAATGTAATGTAATATAAAAAGACATGTAAAAATGCCTTGCACCGTACAAAATATACAGAGCACTATTCATAATACACGATAAAACTTCAATTACAAACAACGAAAAGAAAAATATATATTTAAAAAGACATAAAGTTAAAGTGAATGCATATACAAAGTTCAAATCCTTAAATTCCTTAAAGTAATTTTCAAACGAAAAAAGACATTACTTTGAATTTTCTCCATAGAATTACGTAGAAATTTCTAACTACTTAAATCTACGTAGACAGTTAGAATAGTCTTTTTAAATAAGTGAGTAGCGTCTGGAAATTAAACTTCACGTTGCTTCTGTTTGAAGAAAGATTAAACCTTAGTCAAATGTATTTAATGAGGTATGACAAGTATATTTATAATTGTTTATCGAATGTTTCAGAAAATTGATTTTAAAAATCAGACTATTAAAATTGAGTTATCTAATCTTTAAGAACCATCAAGAGATTTAGATATTGTACATAATTTACAAAAATAAAAATATGCTTGTCAAATTTTGTTTCTGTCATGCTTTTCTTCCAATTTTCGCCCCCGCCATTTTGTCGAGTTAGTTCCTTTGAAAATGGTGTCTGAATTTCTTCACAGTCTTCACCGGTATTTTTGTTAATTAAATTTACCAGAATATATATATATATATATATTTCCACTGAAGCTGGCTCATGTCATTTATACATGTTATATTATATTTGTCATTATAAATGTACATAATTTAAAGAAATAAAATTATGCTTGTCAAATTTTGTTACTAATGTTTTTCCAAGCAACTTTCGCCTCCATCATTTTGTCCAGGGAGTTCTTTTGAAAATGCTACCTGAATTTCTTCACAATCTTCACTATTAATTAAATTTTCCAGAACATATATACATATTTCCACCGAAGCAGGTTCCTGTCTATTATATATGTTATTATACGAGTATATGTCATAATTTAAAGAAATAAAATTATGCTTTTCAAATTTTGTTACTACCATGCTTTTTCTTATAACTTTCACCTCCATTATTTTGTCGAGCTAGTGCTTTTGAAAATGGTGTCTGAATTTCTTCGTACTATTCCTTGGTATATTTATTAATTAAATTTACCAGACTCTCTCTCTCTCTCTCTCTCTCTCTCTCTATATATATATATATATATATATATATATAGTTCCACCGAAGCAGATTTATGTCAATTATATATGTTATAACTTCCCATGAGCAATTTTTATTTTTATTTATATTATTATGTTATCAGAATACTTCACCAAATGTATTTACCTTAAATTCAGTCATTTTATGGGAAGGAATTCGAGATATGTATATCTTGACAATAGATCTTTTCTGTCTAGACAGGATAATTATGCAGTCAGTTGAACATTCGTAGCTTTTTCAGTATTTCAAAAGTTTTGTCCTTTAGAACTACAAATATTTGTTATATATAATGAATTGATGCATTATTTAATAAGTCTGATAGGATTAATTAATAAATTTGTTTTATTTTATGATAAGAATATTTTATTCTATGGGCACATATTTTAATTTGAATTGATTTAAACTGCATGTTAAATGCAATACAGTGTTTTTTATCAAATATAATCAAATATGTTATTTAATTTAATTATTATTTGCCTATATTTAAAAAAAAAAAATTAATATGGTTTTAGAAAACAAAAATCCGCAGTGGATATTTTGATATAATGTATCTGAAGCTATTTTAGAGTGTATATTTAACATGATAAATTTAATAATGTAAAGGAAAATATTCAAAAATATTACAATAAAATAAAAGTGTTATGTTATCACTTTCCAGTATTCTTTACGAAATTAAAGTTAAAATTTTATAAAATGACACTAAAGCAAAATATTATTATTAAATTGATAATGAGGTCAGAATTATTTCAAGGTGTTTTATGAATTTGTAATGTTATCAGAAATCAAGATTAAATTGTAATGTTACAAATGTTAATGTTCCCAAATTAGATTGTAATGTTATCACAAATCAATTATCTAGTTTAAATGCAGAATTGTATCGATACTATTTATTACTGTATTATCTGAAGCACAATATTTAACAGACAAATAACAATCAATTTGGTCGATTTTTCTTTAATTTGCTATCCTTGTTTTTTAAAGCATTTCAGAATTTGGTTAACTTTGTAAGCTAATGATACTGAGGTATTTAGATGCTTTTATCTTCTAGCTATACAATAACTCTTTTTTTTGTATAGTATTATAGAATTAAGCAATTAATAGTAATTTTTTATCAAATATCTCAATTCAGTTCAATATATATATATATATATATAATTTAGGAAGAAAAATTGTTAAACTAAAATTCTTTAAACGAAAGGAAATTGGATTATATTAAAAAGTAAGGAAAGTGTAAAATCTTTAAGTGAAATATCATAGTTTCTATAAAAAGTACATCCCGTTTAAACAAGCAAAACATTTACGTTATTAAATATATTCACTTTCCCTATTTTAAGTGTAATTTAAACATTTAAAAAAAATTTTATATTCAATACAAAATCTCAACATGCTTAATTCATAAAAATCCACGATTTCCACAGTCTACAAAATAATAATAATAATAATAAAAATCATTTATGTCACAAAAAAAAATAATCAAGAAAATCTAAAAAAAAAACAATAATTTAATTAAAAACGATGTCATTTAATAAATTCACTTCTACTATTTTATATGTAATTCAAACATTTCTTCTTTTCCCATTATAAAATATAAATATAAAATCTCAAATTGCCTAATTCCAAAAAAAAAAAATGCCACGATTCCCAAGATCTACAAAAAAGATAAAAAATCATTTATGCCACGAAAAATAAACAGAAAATAATACAATAATAATCAAAAAATTAGTTATTTAATTAAAAACACTGTCATTTAATAAATTCACCTCCACTATTTTTTCAATTCAAACAATTTTTCCCATTTCGTACAAAAATCTCAAAATGTCTAATTCATAAAAATGCCACGATTTCCATAATCTCCAAAAAAAAAAAAAGAAATCCTTTATGTCAATCACGAAAATATAAACATCAAATTAAAACAAACAAAACATTTAAATAAATACACAATTATTAAATGCATTCACTTCCACTAGTTTACGTGTAATTCAAACTTTTTTTTTTTACATTCAATACAAAATCTCAACATACTTAATCTCAACAATTCCTAAAAATGCCCCGATTCCCACAATCTACAAAAAAATAAATAATAAAAATCATTTATGTCACCAAACACAACAAAATTTAAACAAACCAATCGTTTAATTGGAAACAGTGTCATTTAATAAATTCACTTCACTTTTATTTTAGGTATAATTCAACTATTTTTTCTCCATTTATCACAAAATCCCAAAATGCCTAATTCATAAAAATACCACGATTCCCATACTATAAAAAAATCATTTAAAGTCTTGAAAACCAGTTCAACAACCATTCAATCTTTTAAACGAAGCCATTCCAAAATTCAGGAAACATTTTTATTTTCCATTCATATCACAAAGACGTAACATAAAATGGAATCTTCCTCCAAAAACACACACACAAACAGTTTGTAATGTGACATCCGAAACAAGACATTACCGGGTAAGTCAACGACTGATTCAATCTAAAAATAAACCCATAAATGGGCCCATTAAATTTTCTCTTGTGGGGGACTTCACTGTTTAATGACGGTTTGGGTGGCATTTACGTCTTGACATTCGACACCTGGAACGTGCCAGGGGTTCTTAAATGACGAAGAAAGCCCTACCCCCTCCACTCCTCATGCTATTTTGGAACTACGATCTGATAATTGAACAGGAAAGATATTAAGAAGTCTCGATAGCAACACATTTTTTCTCCCTCAATTTGCGATAAGAATTTGTTGATTTCTATCACAACTCACGTGAACTAAAAATTTTCTTAACTCAAAAAGAGAAGAATTTTTGAGCTATTTCTGAAAATAAATAAATTTTTTTTACAATCATACATCAAATGTATTGATAAAATATTTAAATAGTAGGAAAAAGATAAGATATAAAAGAGTTAGATCAAGATCATTTTCAAGATCAAGATCATTTCAAGGAAAAAAATAAATTTTTGATAGTCAATTAGAAAACTCAGTATACAAAAATATAACAATGCATAATTATAACAGAAACAGTTGCAAATGCATTTCGACTTACAAGTGATCTTCTGTAAGGAATCATTATCATAATTACTCTTTTAAGATATTAACTTTAGTAATTTTAAAAATTTTAATTCATTTATGTGTTAATTTCGCAAGACACCATCAGTTGTCTACATTTAAAATTTATTGTGACACTCATTGATTTTGTAAGCTTATTTTATTTGCAAAAACACATAATAATTTTTTTTTATTAAAGAGAACTTTGTAAAAATTAGCACTTTCTTTCGTGTTCTTTTGCAAATTCAAATTTCACGTGGTTTTTTTGCAATGTTAATTTTTACTGAAAATCATGTTGTTTCATGTTTATTTATTATTATTATTATTTTTGTTATTTTACAAAGGAAATATCATATAAGTGATCAATAATACTTTCCTTTGTAAGGAAGTAATAAAGACGATTAAAACGATATAATTATAATTTTTCTTTTCAAATATTGAAAATACCCCTCATAGATACCTATTTTCAACATTTTGCAACATTTTTTATCAACAATTTTCAATGGTCACTTTCCTTAAATATTGGAATAATGCAACAAAATAGCAGTTTATATAAGTGGAAGCTAAGTTTCAGTAGAAAAAAACATATTTTCATTGAATGTTAGGAATTTGTCTGCATTAATTTTCCAGAGTATCCAATTTAAACAGGACCGCTAATTTAAGTCTTTTCATAAAAAGAAGAATTTGAATTGTGCAAATATAGGATGAAAAGTTACTGATCTCTTTTATTTTTTTCTGAGAGGATATTTTAGGTTTAGAAGTGGCTTTAGGAAGTTACATGAAAATGATATCTATAACAGATATCTTTACGGATTCAGCAAAAATAATTTACTTTTGTTTATCAATCTATTTAAAATGACATAATCATAGTCTTCTTCGACAAGTATATAACTTCTTCAACAAGTATATAATTATTTAGCTGAATTAATTTCAATTTCATGTTTTGATAGTAAATTATTTTTAGAAATGTAAGGACAAAAATTTTTAATTATATTTGAGTAATTTGCAAATAGAAGCATGATCAATTTAAAAGAGTAAATCGGTTCGTTCAAATTCTGTTCAAATTGGCATTGTAAATGTGAGCTATTTACAGGATTCCAATAAATTCTGGGAATTTCTCTGGCGACACAATTATCCGAGTTTACGGAAGCAAGCTGTAAATGAAGATTTAGGGAGTCACAATAACTAAGGGTTCTTTTTTGAAGTTGTGTCTAGTCTGACATCTAATGGAAAGCAGGGGAATCAGTTGTAATGGATTTACTCCTAATTCCTTTTTCTATATAAATCACTATCAGATTTTCTTTTTTAGGCAAAACTATGGGAATAAATATATGGCACACTTATATAATTTAAATTAGCTTTTAAATGTTGTAGTTGTTGTCGTATCCCCCACAAGAAAATCAAATATTGTGGTGCTCTCGAATAATATTGGTTATGTTGATTGCCAGCTCGGAGTATAAACCTCTTTCGAGGGATGACCAAACAACGTATGGCGGCTGAAATAGCTGGACAATCAAAGACATGATGATGAGTAAACTCAACATCAGGGCAGTTGGCACATTTTTGATATTTTTAACGCCCTCAGCAGAAATTTTCATATTTTTTGTAGTGCCTTATCCGTAATCTTATGAAAGTTGGAGTTGTTTTTTTGTCGACATTTTGTTTTAATCTCAGAAAGAATTATAACTTTAGATTTTCCAATGCATTTACATCTGCAAGGGAAGTAGGAATGGTAGTCTGATCCAGACTTCTGACATTCTTCGCCAAAGAATCTGCAATTTCATTAAATTCCAAATCCACATCGAGCACAGTTCCATAGATTTTAAATACTCATAAACATATGAACCCTAAGAACATATGAACATATGAAATAAATTAAAATTAGATTTGGAAGGTCTTCCTTCGTCAGTATATATAGCGAACAATTTTTTTTTATAAAGCATCATTAGTCCAAACAATATCCTAAATTAATTACCACTTCATTAAAAAGGTTTTTCAAAAGCTTATACAAGGCGCCAGCTATAGTTTATAAAATTTAAATGTCCTAAAACTATCATTTTACTTAAATCTCTTTTTTTCTCATAATGAACCCCAAAATGTATATTTACAGAATGTAGTTTACAGAGCATTAAGAAGAATGTAGACTTGTTAATTTTAGAAATATGTTCTTTCAGAAATTCAGGAGAAAAACCATTTTTTTTATTAATGAGGAGCAATTATTTTATGTAAATGGCAAGTCTCTGAAACTAATGAACTGATTCCTACATTAATTTTGTTAAATTTTCACTCACTAAACCAACAGATGAAAAGTGACAAAGGTGTAAGCACATTTTTTTTTAAGATTTTTAAAAAGTTTTTACATTAATTTAGTGTGTGTGTGTTTTTTTTTGCCTCATAGGTATAATGTGTTTAATTAAATCACTTTTATATCATCACAATTTACTTGTATCTTAGAGGGCATTTTAGTCTTATCATTATTTACTTCTGTGAGCCATATACTCGAGATTAATTTCTAAAATCAATACAGATTTACAGTCATTCTTGTTTGCGTGTGGAGTATAGGGACAGTATTAAACAATCTTAACACTTCATAAGTAGCTATAAAATATATTATTTGCAACACATTAAAAAATTATAGGGATCGTATAAAAAGTCCCACATACAAAGTATGCATTCAAAACGCAAACGCATTTTTGTCCAAAGCATATTTAAATGTTTGGAATTGCAACAAGTTTACATAAGCCAAATAAAGAGCAAGCATAGGTGTCCACCTAGCCCATGAATGTAACAGGTCTGCTGAAAGGTTCGTAGGCTGATACATAGATGGCGCTACTAGTATTAAACCATATGGCTTTTAGTTAGCCCTAACTTTCAGAAGACACGTGTATACATTTGACAGCTGCTGCACTATTAGTATGTGAGTTATAGCATTTTTAGTGAAGTTATAGCATTTTTAGTGTTCATCACGTGCAGTCCACACGGCTGACTGTCGATTGGACTCCAGTGTGAAATGATGTTTCACACGGGAGATTGACCATGTTTCGTCCATTGTCACATATCGACGCAAAAATTTGGGTTCGAACAGCTCCAAACACTGCTTAGAATCATCAATTCGTTGTTTTGGGTCGATTGTGAGCTCGCGCGGCACCCACTTTGAACAGAGCTTTCGCATATCAAATATTCAATCATGATATGTCCAACACGTTCCTTTGATATCGTTAAGGTCTCAGCTATCTCAATCAACTTCACTTTACGGTTATCAGAAATTATTTTGAGGACTTTTGATGTGTTCGTCGGTAACAGCCTCTCTGGGGCGTCCACTGCGTGCATCGTCCTCGGTGCTCATTTCGCCTCGTTTAAATTTAGCAAACCACTTCTCTACGGTTGATTTTCCTGGTGCAAAGTTCGAATAATGTTTATCAAGCCAAGCCTTGGCTTTAATAGTATTTTTTTCGACAAAAAGCAATTGATTAACACTCTAAATTCCTTTTTATCCATCTTTTGAAGGATAAGGCTAACTAAAAATCCTATGGATTCACTACTAGTAGCGCCATCTATGTGTCAGCCTACGAACTGTCCACTACTATATCTACAATTTATTTGCTTCAGAATGGTTTTTGACATTATATGGTTTATGGCTTCGATATTCTGTAACTTTCCTATCACAGTGAAAACTAAAAATTTGATAAATCAAATTGGCAATCTGAAGTAAATACACACACTTTGTATTTGCAAAATTATCCCTATTTTTTACTGCTGTAAAAAAAAATTTCTCAACGACACAAATTTTCTGAATGAAAATAAAATCATAATAAAAGAAAAGCGTATTAACCTATTTTTTTGTTTATTTATTTCTGCATTTTTAATTGTAAAAAATCATTGTTACATCATTAGCCCCATAGTGGACCAAGATCGTACGAATTGAGGAGAGGGAGGTTTTCTTTTTACTGGTTGGGGTAATCAGCCCTACGTTCAACAGCCATATATGACTGGACCTACAGCTTAAAGTAGATTCCGAACCACTACAAACATCCATGGTAATGTGGAACTCGAATCTGAAACCTGTAGCACTCGTACATCAGCCCTCAATGCTTGCATACCCAAACAAAAAAAATTGTTTAACAACTGCTTACAGGTAATGACAATGTTCAAAATTGCTGGACTTAATTTCCTATTAGAAAGTAAATAAATTATTTTTATTCATCTGTATAATTTTAAAGCGAAAGTTATTTATTCGAGCACGATATAAATTACTAAATAACTCTTTAGATTTACTTGTCTTACTGAAATACATTAAACAACTATTTGCATACATCATCAAACTAGATAATATCGCTCTCCATAAGAACTGGTGTTTGCCACGAAAAAATTGACACCCTTCTCATGATAAAGTACATGATGGATGTGAAAAATAATGCTCAATCAAAAATCAATGTATATCAACTGCATACATGTAATAACAATTTTCTAAATTACTGGAAAGTGTTTTAATGGAATACATTAAACAGTTATTTGCATAAAAACATCCTCAAACTAGATAATATCTCTATCCATGAAAACTAGTGTTTGCCCCGAAAACAATTGACATCCTTCTTATGATGAAGTACATGATGGATATGAAAATTAATGCGTAATCAAAACACAATGTATATCAACTGCATACAGGTAATAAAAATTTTCAAAATTTCTGGACTTAATTTCCTATTACGAAATAAATAAATTACTTTTATTTATAAGTATAATTTTAAAGGAAAGTTATTTATTCTGACAACTTTCATGATACAAATTACTAAAGAACACTTTATATATACTAGCTTTAATGAAATACATTAAACAACTATTTGCATACATCATCAAACTAGATAATATCGCTCTCCATAAGAACTGGTGTTTGCCACAAAAAAAATGGACACCCTGCTCATGATGAAGTACATGATGGATATGAAAATATCACCTGCACCGCCCTCTTTACGATGATTCTCAGATTAATGACACTAAAACGAGGGTAAAGATTAGCCCCTTTTTATTTCCCCATACAAAATACATACACGACAACAACAAAACAAAAAATATCACAAAAATCTTTTTTTTTTTTTTTATCATCACACTCTACCCATCGCTAAGCAATCTGTGTCAAAACTACCTCTGCCATGATTTATATACCTTTTCTACCCACAGAACCAAAAAAAAAAAAAAAAACAGAAGCATCCGTCAATACATGAATATTGAAATCGAACTCCTCCCCTCTCCCCATTTTATCCCTAAATATTAACTGCTTGAGAAGGGGAGAGAAAAAAAACTGATGCCATCGTGATGAAGCTAAAAAAAAGGAGAAAAATAGTGTGCCTTTTTTTTTTGGGAGGGGACATTTTCTCCCCTTTCCCCGGAAGTGTCCTGAGGTGAGGGGGTGGAAATCGAGATACGAAAAGAAAAAAAAAAGGGAGGGGAAGATGATTTTTTTTTCCACCCCCGTGATAGATGGCTTCCAGACGAATTCCAAACGACACTTTCAAAGAAGGGGTGTATCTCCCCATTGTCGTCTGGGATTTCACCCCAAACATGGCACGTGGTAAAAAGTGAGTTTCGTTTGCTCTGGCACAAGCGGCAATCAATTATTGAGCAGTTTATGAAATTGCTGTGTTTGTAAATTCAAAGCTACTATTTGAGAGAAATGGATGATACACCAGGGCAATTTTTTATCTCAATCACCGTGGAAGGGCCTGGAGTGGATGACCATAAATCATCCCCAACAGAGGAAAGGGATTGGAATTTAAACTGCCGGCTTATAAAATCTGGTGCGAATCTCTGGTTCCTAGAATTTTTGTTGATTTACAATTTTTGTTTCATTTTATCAGAAATTTAGTTTAAATTCATATGTATAAAAATTAAAATTCTATGATGTAAATTACCTAAAAAAGGATATGCGCCATAATAAAATACCAAATAAGTATAAACCTTACATGATTTGGACTCGTAGCTTGTCTAGACTCACTGCTGGCAGATAAAATCTGGTACGAATCTAGTGTATCAATCTGGAACGAATCTATTGTATTAATCTGATACGAATCTATTGTATCAATCTGGTACGAATCTATTGTATTAATCTGATACGAATCTATTGTATCAATCTGGTACGAATCTATTGTATCAATCTGGTATGAATCTATTGTTCTAAGAAATTTTTTTGTTGATTTACAATTTTTTGTTTCATTTTATCAGAAATTTAGTTTAAATTCATATGAATAAAAATTAAAATTCTATGATGTATATTAATTAAAAATGATATACGCCATAATAAAATACCAAATATAAAGCTTATATGATCTAGACTCGTTGCTCGTCTAGACTCACTGCCGGCAGATAAAATCTGGTGCGAATCTATTGGATCAAGTCATTCCTAAGAAATGTATAGTTGATTTACATTTTTGTTTCATTTTTATCAAAAATTTAGTTTAAATTCAGATATATATAAATTAAAATTATATGATGTATATTACCTAAAAATGATGTGAGCCATGATAAAATACTAAATATGAACCTTACATGACCTAGACTTATAGCGCAGTCTTAACAGACGCTATTAGCGGAATGGCTCAAGTTGAATTCATTGGTGACATCACTTATAGTCACTGATCTCAAAAATGAGAACACTCGATGGCAATTGTGATAAAGCTTCTTGCATCAATAATAAAGCTGCTTAGTAGGAGTTTTCTGGGGTTTTCTTTATACTGTATGTGGATGCGGAACAGTTACCCCTAAAAGTTCTCCTGAATTGATATTCTCCAATGCCCTCACTTCATGATATTCTCCAATGCCTCTCACGTATGATAAATCAATGCCCAACAAAAAGTAATATGCTCAATTATAAAATACCAAATATGAACCTTGTATGACCTAGGCTCGTAGTGCAGTATTAACAGGCACTATTAGCAAATTCAAGGGAAGTTGGAATTAGATGGCGACATCAGTTGCTGTCAATGCTCTCAGAAATGAGAGCACTCGATGGCGATTATGATAAAGCTGCTTAAAGGAGTTTTCTGAGGTTTTCTATAGAGCATGTGGATGCTGAATAGTCACCCCCTAAAATTTCACTTGATTTGATGTTCTCAAATGTCCTCATTTCATCATCCGTCGGGTATTTTTCATAATGTATATCTAGTACTACTACATCACACCACATCACTGTGACTGGAGCTGCAATCCAGTTTGATTATAATGTTCACAGTCCTGTCACATTAATGTGACCACCACCTACTTTCGATGTCAACGTGAAATAACCAATCACAAAAGGCAGGTGGCAGCACATTGCAGTGCAGTGTATATAAAGAATTCCACTTAATACCACTTAATTCTACACTCCACTTAAAGTCTGAATATACAAGAGTGCATATTCTGGCTTTTTTGACAGGTGGTCACATTAATGTGACTGGATGTGTATGTTAAATAGGATGGAAATATATCAGTGGAACATGAGGCAGAAATCATAGCATGTAATCAGTAGAAAGCAAGGTAACACTCATAACTTATATTTTGTACTAATAGTAAATCTAACTTGGGGGAGTTTTCCGGGTTTTCTCCCATACGATACGGAAATGCGGGGTAGTAATCCCTCAAAGTCCTCCCGGAAGACATTGCCGTCCTTCTTCAACGTCAAGAAGCCAAGTCAGACTTCTAACTAAGTGTGATCCATCACAACAGAAGCTGCCCATCCCTTTCCCTCCTTTCATGAGACCACACTGGTTCTTGGACTTGGTTTAGATGTTTTCTACCAAGTGAGATAAAGAAAAAAAAACTTAACAAACACAATAATAAAAATGTACAAACAAAACAATTCTCAACAAGCATTTTTTCCTTCAAAACACTCTAAGACTGTTTTTCAAGCATATGCATTTAAATTTTAAAGAAAAGTCAACTTATTTGTTAAAATCAATAAGAAAATGTGAACCAAAATTATAAATAACTTAATTAATAATATTTCAAAATGAACTTCTTCAAATGCATATATCATATTTATTATTTATCTGAATGTTCGTTGAAATTCAAATGCAAATTAATTTATTCTCTTTTTTAGATTTTTTTCAAAATACTAACTTAACTATTACTTTAACTATATTTCAATTCCTCTTTCTAGGTATAATAAAAAAGGAAGGAAATATTTTTTATTCTTCAGATGGATTTCACATGTTAAGAATTTTAACGTAAAATACTTCAACGACAACAAGAAATACTTATACGGGTTTATTTAAATTTTCTATTCTGAATTACGTAGTTTTTTACACAATAATGATTTTAAAAATGTTTTTGAAATTGTGCCCCGGTTATTAATTTTTTTAAAGGCAATTAAATGTGTATTTCTCTTCGTACGTTTGAATGCCAAATATAACCTTTTATTTATCCTTGAGAAAACTTAGTAATTTTAAATTTTAAAAATTACTGGATTTCTGCATCTTACATTCATTTTTCATTTTGAGTTCTTGAGACATTTTAAAACAGAAAACTTTTCATTTATTTTAAAAGCTAATAAGTTTCAAACAATATGCTATAAATATTTTAGAAAAAAAAAAAATAAGAATTTTCCTCAAATTAATTAAAATAGAAATGAATCAAATACAGAAGAAAAGTGTAAAGTTTGGAAGTAATAATAATATAATATTGCAGTTTTTTTATCATCCAAATTCATTAAATTGACAAACTTTATAGAATAATAAAAATAATATTACCCAATTCAAAAATAATAAAAGTAATATTGCAGTTTATTTCACCATGAAAATCATTAAATTAATAAACTTTATAGAAGAAAATGAGTATTTAACTTACTCAAAAATTAATTAACAATCATACATCCACCTTAACACCATCACTAAACAAATTTAAGCATGCATAATTAAACCATCGAATTCTTGATTATCCATTATCTCAAACCATCTTATCCCATTGTTAATATTTCAAATCTTAATGGTTTTAAAAAAAAAGCTTGGGAAGCAGTGGTATAATGTATAATAATCAAAGATATGGGTCAACGATTTTAAATTCATCCGCATGGGGGAAAATATACGACTTCATGTAAAAAACAAGTAATATAAAAAAAAAAAAAAAAAATCCCTACTTTTTTTCCCTATATTGCTTTTCTTTATAAACAATTTTCATTTATTTTTTAAGTTTATCTGGCATCATCTATTGGTAGATATATGCAACTTAAATCTAAAAAATCAACTCAACTAAATCTTTATCTTCAGTAATTAAATTAATAAATTAAATTAAATTACTGAATTAATATTTGAAAAAAAAAAAACTGTGTTAACATCAAGTGTCATGATCTACAAGTTCAAAAAAATTGTATTTGAACTTGAGTGGATGAATAAAAGTATTTTATGAACGATTGAAAATTTGAGCAAGATATATATATAGGGAGAATATGAGCTAATAGAAGGAATTGAATAAACATGCACATGTATGTCAGTGTCCTTGTTTTTAAAACTATAATGAACTCAAAGCTTTCATTAACAACCACACATTATCCACCTTAACACAATCATCAAACCAATTTAATCAAATATGTATAGTTAAACCATCGACTCCTTTATCGTCCATCTTATCCCATTGTTAATATTTTATGTCTTTATGGTTTTAAACAAGGACCTCTTGGAAGGCAATGGTTTAATGTATATCAATCAAAGATCTGGACCAACTATTTCACTTTCGTGTCATGTCACTTTTTAGTTCGATCTATCCTATTTTTAACTATTTTACTAACATTTTTATTCATGATTAAAATTTTGCTTTAATCTTCTTATCCTCAGTTTGGTACTCTTCCATAATTCTCTCTTTTTCCATGCATGCAATATTCTTTTGGACTAAATTTGTTTTCTCCTAATTCTGTAACAGAGGTGCGGAGATCTTTTTCTCCCGGACCTCTTCTAAAACAATACCTTTGCCTTTGTGTCAGTGTCATTGTTTTTAAAGCCACAATTAACTTACTCAAATGTTTCATCAACAACCGTACATTATCCACCTTATCATCATCTTTAAACAATTTAATCAAATATATATGCGCAATTAAACCATCGAATCCATAATCATCCCTCTTATCTCAGTTTATCCCATTGCTAATAATACACGCATGTCCATAAATTAAGGATAATTCCGAATCACACAGAAATTGAACTCTAAAATAAAAATTTCAACTGTAGAATTATCACACATCTTGAAGAAGAATATACAAATTAGAGGAAACCACCAGATAGCGCGGTTAATACGTCACAATGACGAGAGTGTAAGAGAGGGGTATATAAGGAATGGTGGCAAAGAAATAAAATTGTTCACAAGCGCTTTAAAAAGCCTTTCAGTGCAATAACCGCATAGTTATGGCACAAAGAAAGCATTTGGATGATTTTTTACGTATTAGAATTATCGGACGACTGAATGTGGACGCACCCAGCTGGAAGTATCCGAGGAACTTGGAATCGCCCAGAGTGTCATCTCCAGGCTTTGGCAACGATTCAAAGATTATGGTAATGGGAGTAGATGTTATAGCACAGGTCGCCCCGAGTTACAACGCCGAATGAGGACCGGTATTTAGCAGTTACTGCCAAAAGAAACAGACGGAGCACAGCATCAGACCTGTCAACTCTCGTCAGCTACCGGTACGACAGTTACAAGGCAGACCGCATACAGACGCTTAGGTGTGTTCCACTTACCGCAACTCACTGTCTACTGCGATTAACCTGGAGTAGAGAGAATGTATTGTGGACACCGCAACAGTTGTCTTGTGCGATGTTTTCCGACGAGTCCAGGTTTAGTTTGCAGTCTGATTCTCGCCGGACTTTCATATGGAGAGCGCCAGGTACCCGTTACCACCAAGAAAACACCACTGTACGACATCGTTACGGTGGTGCAGGATGGCTCGTTTGGGGAGGAATTATTCTTGGTTCCAGAACTGACCTGCATGTTCGGAATGTAATGATGACAGGCCACATCTATCGGGATGTCATTCTGGAACAACATGTACGTTTGTTTCGGGGCGCCATGGGTGCTGAATTTCTGTTTGTGGATGACAACGCCCGTCCTCACCATGCAAACATTGTAGACGAATGCCTTCAATTGGAGGATATCACCCTTATGGATTGGCCAGCATACTCACCGGACTTGAATCCAATTGAACATGTGTGGGATATGCTTGGCCGACGAATTGCAGCCTGTCAACCCTCCCACCTGTCAACCGGAACTTCGGAGGGCATTGCTTGATGAGTGGTGTAATGTTCCCCAAGATCAGATTGATAATTTGATACCCAGCATGCCTAGGCGTTGTAAGGCCTGTATTGCATCGTCCGGGAGACATACTCCATATTAACCATCATACTAACCATGTTATACTGTTTTTTGTAAATAGGTTCTTTTTTGAAATTTGCTCCAGGGAGTAAAAATCGCAATTTTTATTAATTATGTCAAACATATAGCTTCTTTTTTGCTCTTTTACCTTTGTTTAATAAATAGACTTTACAAATAAGTCAAATTTGTTTTGCTTCTGTCTCTTTCTTTGCCTGAACTTCTTTATCCTTAATTTATGGACATGAGTGTACAATCCTTAATGATTTTGAACGAGATCGTCTTCTGGTGATATAGTGCTTTAATGTAAAGCAATCAAAGTCCAGGATTAACCATTTCAAAACACAACCACGTAGAGAAAATATTTGGCTTTAATTACAAAATAAACACGCACATATATATATAAGTAACATCGTTTTCAAAACTACAATTTACTTTCTCAAAGTTTTCATTAACAACCTCACTTTATCCTCTTTAACACCATGGTCAAATCAATTTAATTACTCATGTATAGTTAAGCCATCGAGTTTTTAATCATCCATGTTATCTTAAATCATATTATGCCATTGTTAATAATACAAATCTTGATTTTAAACAAGAACCTTTTCTGAGTGATATTGCTTTAATGTAAAGTAATAAAGGGACATGGACCAACGTTTTTAAAGCACATCCAAACGGGGAAAAATATATGACTTCAATTAAAAAATAAAGTTTATATATGTTTGCGTATGTTTTGTATAGAACATATATGTTTACGTCATTGTGTTTAATATTACAATTAACTTCATCGAAATTAACATTAACAACCACACATTATCCACCATAGCACCATCTTTATACCGATTTAATCAAACATATATGTATAATTAAACCATCAAATCCTTAATCATCCGCCTTGTCTCAAACCATATCCCATTCTTAATAATACGAACCTTAATGCATTTGAAAGAGACCGCCTTATGGAGATATGGTGCTTTAATGTAAACTCATTAAAGGCTAAGCCATTACTTTTAAGCCACATCAGCATTGAAAATGAAACTTTAATTAAAAAATATGCACGCATACAGTGTTTTAATCGAAAATTATAAGTGATCTCTAACAACGATTTATGAAACACGTATATCGACTTCAGAAAGCGTTATTTAATTAATAAAATTAAATATACAGTAAAAAAGTATAAATTATATATGACAGTGCCGTTGTGTACAGTACATTACTGTAATTACAGTATAAAAATTGTATATGTCAGTAACATTGCACAGTACATTATTGCAATTACAGTATGAATTATATATGTCAGTGTCATTGTGCACAGTACATTATTGTAATGAAAGTATGAATTAAACATGTCAGTGCCATTGTGTACAGTGCATTATTGTAATTGCAGTATAAAATATATATCAGTGTCGTTGTGTTTAAAACTGCAATTAACATCCTATAATTTGGCATTAGCTATTACACATTAACCACCTTATATTCATCTAATCTAATTAATTACTCATCAGATATACATGTACAGTTAAAACCACGTTATCCTTTTTAACCATCCATCTTATCAACTTGCTCATATTGCCAACTTAGTACTTTTAAACTAGATCGTCTTCTGAGAGAGAGGCAGTGCTCCAATCTAAAGTAATCAATGGCTTGGACCGGCCATTTATAAAACACATCGAATCGGGAAAGAAAGCGATTCATCACCCGGGGAAGGGGGCTTAAAACAATAAAAGGACTATTAAGGGGGACGTGCCATCCATCTGATGCCTTCTTATCTGCCAGCAGAATGGCCGAATCCATCACGGACATATGACGAGAGTGGCCAGTGGCCGAGTTCTAAAAAGATTAAGATTTGTGACTTTAAAAGGTGGGGGCATTTATTCCGGGACAGGTGATTCGTTATTGGCAAAGTGGCTAAAGGGTTGCTTCTTCTTTGTGGCTGTGGTCCTACAATTTATGTAGTTAGGGAAGTGATTTATGTAAAGCGTAATTGTTTCAAGCGAATGGAAAGTTTTGATATATGAGAACTTGGTAAAAGGGCAATTGTTTATGGAAGGAAAATAGTTATGAATAACTTTTAAAATAAAATATATTCATTATGTATAAACTTAATTCAGATAAGAATTTTCAACTTTAATTATTATGTGGCAGATTTTGTTTAGGAAATTATATAAAACGAATATAGTTTATTTTATAGACTTTTTAAATTTACTTAAATTATTAAATATATGAAATGGAAATTTTAAACAAATAATTTTTATGAAAATTGTTTAAAACATTTATATAATAATTTTATAAAATAGATTTATAAATTATATTTAAAACTTTATAAAATGTTTTTATATAATATATTTAAAAACTTTATAAAATATATTTAAAACGTTATAAAATAGTTTTATAAAACATAATTAAAACTATATAAAATAGTTTTATGAATATGTATAAAAAAATAGTTTTGTACTAACATTACAACAATTTTATTAAATATAATTTTTAACAATAAATAAATTAAATAATAAAAATAATAGATTTATTAATAATTTTTTAAAATATAAAATAGTTTTTATAAAAAATATTAAAAACTTTATAAAATATTTTTTTAAATATTTGAAACTTTATAAGAATGTTGTATAAAACATATTTAAAATTTTATAAAATAGTTTTATAAGTATTTAAAAATGTTTTTTTTAAATAGTTTTTTATTAGTTTTATAATAGTTTTAGTAAATATAATTTTTAATAATATATAAAATGAAATAAATAATAACAATAAAAGCTTATTTTTAATTTTAAATTAAATTAAAATAAATTAAATTTAAATTAAATTAAAAATAAAATTTTTATTTTATTTTAAATTAAAAAGTAACTTAATTTTAATTTAAACTTAAATTAAAATTATTAATTTTAAAAAATATATAAAATATTTTTATAAAATATATTTAAATCTTCATAAAATTAGTTTTTATTAAATGGAATATAATAATCATATTATTATTAAAAATTTAATAAAGTCTTTTAATAAAATTCATCGATTTTAATTAATTGAATACTTCAAATTTAATGATTTTTTTTAAATTTCAATGCTTCAAATTTATATATTTGAATACATTATTAAAACAAATATATTCATTTATGTTTAGTATTAACTTAAACTATCCATTAGGAATGCTACGATATAAGCATCTTTCATATTGAATAACCTAGATATCGATTATATAATGAATATTAATAATGAACTCAGCTGATTATAGCTGATTATAATATGAACTGATTATATAATGAACTCAGCTTTTGGGATTGCTTTGTTAAATGATGGTTTTATATTAATGTTAATAAATGAAATAAAAAAAAGTTACTGAAATCTATAGAGAAACTATATATATTTTAATTAACATATTTTAATATATAGAAAAATATATTAAATTCAAATATTTAGATCTCTTGTTATGAAATTAAAGCTGGATTGCTAAAATGGTTGTTTAATTTGGTTTTTGACTTTTGGTTAATATAGTTTAAGTCGCTATTGAAAATAAAGATAAATTAACAACACATTGGCAATAAAAAAAACATAAAAAAAGGTTTTGACTATCATGTAAAAAATTTCCATCTTAAGTAAATTAATTTAAATAACTTTTACACAAAGAAATTACATTCTGTTTTTGGATATCTATCATGTCATAGATATTTACATAATTCTTAAATCATTTTATCATTTTTCTAAATTTCACTGCAATAGAAAAACACATTGTGCAATCAAAATTTGCTAAATCATTACATAAATGAATAATAGGCAACAAAATTATTATAATTTTCGATTTATTTTAAATAAATTACGACGCTTAACCTACCATGAGGCAGATCTTGCCATTAAGTCTTTGAAAAATTGAGAGAAAGATTTTCGAGATTTTGAAGTGATTAAATACGTATTATTTATCTTGAGGTGATTTGTGATGATTAATTAGTTGCCTCGAAGCATGGTGTATAAACAGGAAGCTATCTATGAGTTGTAGCTAACTGTTAATGAGTTGTAATTTTATCGCTATTATTTGTAGGTTGACAAATCACAGTTGATAAACATGAATAATCGTTGCATGAGAGATATTGGTGTCATGTAAATCATTTATTAATGATGATCTGCCATCCAAACATTAATTATTGAACATTGATGAGCATTAAAGGATTCTAGATTATCAACGATGATGAGATAAAACACACAGACAGCTGAATTTTAAAGTAATTTTTAATTATATACAAATAACAGACAGGAAAATTTATCTATAAATCAATATACAGATTAAAATAACGATTTGAAATAGATTATATTAAAAAAGAAACTACAATTAAAAGTGTTGTTATTAACTATTTTGCATAAGGTGTTTGCAAATGCATTGCTTCCCATTTTGCATTGAATGACAGAAATTTATGAGCAAACAGGAATTTTTTTGCTTCATAAATTTATAAAAGGGTACTGCAATAAAGAGAAAATTTTAGTGAAAAATGCCACAAAATTAGTTAATTGTTAATGTAAGTAGCTAGTGATTAAAATGCTGTGATTTACATATTTATAAACACTTTATATACTTTTGATTCCTGCTTTATATACCCATGAAAAATTTAATGCAATTTAATGGAATAAGAACATTAAAAGAATCTTTTTACGTTTACATGCATATTTTATGTCAAATTGATTAATATTATATTTGCTTTTAGAATTGGATAGACACAATGGCGATTTCAATAGTGGAATAACAGGGATATGGACAAACTGGACATCCAGGACGTGTATCAAAAAAAGCCTAGATGTTTGATGGAATTTTCTCTCATACAACACACGATTGGGCTGCCGTTGCTTAAAAAAAATAATTGGTCTTACTTTTTGGGCACAGAAGCACGCATTTATTAATTGTTAATTAATTAATGATTAACGCATGAAAACCATTTAAAATAACCATTTTCAACAAACCATATTAAAGAAACGTATATAAATAGAAAACACCTATTTTACCTTATAAGTTCATTTCACAAAATCAAAATTGAAACAATAGAGTTCTGTTAATTAAATAATTTGGTATATGAGAATTTTGAGTTTTAATATATATTGGGAAATGTTTAATTAATACATAAGAATTGATTTTAATTTCCAGTTATCTGCTTGATTTATTTGAAATAAATTATTTCTGATATTGTTACTAAAATTCACTTATTCTTAAAACAAATGCATCTTTCTCATTACAATTTTGGTTTTGCATAAAAGTTATTCATCAGAATACTATAAATATTAATAGCTTCTTCACTCAATCTCAAACGTACACAACTTACGTTTTCACCACGCACTTTTCCCCACGAACAATGCCGGCTCAACTTCCACAACAAATTCATCTTCAACAAACTCTCATATTTCGTCTCTTAACCGAAATTCCTTCCATCGAACTATTTTCCAACTCTTCAACAACTGAATAAACTTCAAAGACCTTTAAAGATTCGCGGAGGAAACGAACTTTATGTTGAGGTTCAGAAGATTTCTCTCCCCTCCCCCAGAATCAGAAGACTTGGAGAACAACCCTTTCATGCAAGGAGGGGTGGGTAGACGAGAAGGCGGTGGGGTGGGGGTGGCTGAGAGCTTTCTCGATCTTTGAGGGATGGAGGGTCTGAAATGGTTTGAAGGAGAAAGAGAGATTTACAGCTTCGTCCTCTCTCTGGAAGATTCAGGGCAGTGTTGTTGACTCGAGTGTTCCGCTAGGTTAACTCCAATCAGAAAACAGATTGTTGGGATTCACCCCAACCTCACCCCCTTAAGACACACCGGGAAGGGACGAATGAATAATGGTCTGCTTCTTCTAGGCTGTTGGCAATAATACAGGGACTTCGTGCAGGCCACAACATGTTTGAGAAACTTGCGGTTCCTTTCTGTTTGGTGGCCTGCAAAATTTATAGTTCCAGTTCATTCCGCATAATATTTCAGCTAATGCTGACTAAATAGGACCAACGTTTCAGTTTCAGCTTGGTATAAATTGGATGAAATGGATATAAGTTTGGGTTGCCACGACCTAATAAAAGTGTCATTCTCTTTTCCGCAAAATTTGAATGAGAAAGTCACCAAACAATTTGCATTAGAAATTAATCCACTAATTGAATTAGTGGGTGTGCATAAAAATATTCTGGAACTGATTCAATTAACAATGTCGTAGAATAAATTCTGTTGCAGAAATGGTTTCAGTTTTATTTCTTTCACTGCTTCAGTGGCTATGCATTTTATATGAATTAACATTTACGTTACCAGAGAATGCGGACATTGTTGTCTAGTATTTAACGAGTGGATGGCTTTAGTCGTATTATTTATTTGAAATCCAATGTTCTTAAATAATTTTGTTAATTGAAACATTTTTAGTAATTTATCTGACAGTATTCAGGTTAGCAAATATTCACACATCATAGAATACAACCTTAGAAAAGATGTTCAAACAAATTCTAGGAATTTCATTGATTATTTGAGAACAAAATTAAATAATCACTTTTATCTGTTCCTAATAAATTCATTTTATAGAAATTGAAATCAGAGGGACAAATTAATTAGGAAACATTGATTAAAATAAAATTGAATTAAAATTTACAGAAAATTCAATGAAAACAAATTATTTCAAAACAAATTACTATTAATCTACAGTGCACGTGACGTAATATTTAAGTTTTGTAAATAGCATCCAGAAATAATATTTGAATAACATTACTTTAAATAATAAAAAAAAAAAAAATTTCTACAAATCTTATTTTTCACGCATATTATTTTCAGAACGGCACTCTTACCAGTACATTCTTTATATATTCATATGAAAATTTCATGTTTCAACATGAATAAAACTTTTTTTTTTATCAATATAATCAAATTATATTTTCTTTTAAAAGAAATATAAAGTACGTAATATAATAATATATAAATAACTTCAAAAATATAAATATATTCTAATGTTCTTTCTAATATTGTATATTCCTATATACCAGGAAGTTCATTAAAATACATCGGTTGCTTAGGACAGAAAACTCATTTCTTCATCAACTTGAAGCACATGGTGAGAATTTGGAGATTATAAGTTGTTTAGTGAAGTTCATTGAATGCAGGGCAAGTCCACAGTAGAATTGTGAACTCAATGAATATATTTTTGAAAACTGTACAACAATAGATAGAGGTTTTATGTACCGGGTGATCAAAAAGTCAGGACGAATTTTAAAAATGAATAATCCGAAAACGAATCAAGATACAAAGATTTGGTTTGCACCAAACGGATGGAAAAGAAATCGGGTTTTGTGTGGTAACGAAAAAAAATAGTTCTGTTGGCGACCAACAGATGGCGCTATAGTGTTTTATTGCACCAAAAGATGATTTACAAATGAAAAAATGTTCACAACTTACAAGTCAGTTTAATTACAGTTAATGAGTACTACAGTAAATGTTCAATATGCTGCCCATCATTCAGAAGTACAGCTGTGAGACGAGTCATCACACCGTTCACAGCATTTAGTAGCTTTTCTTGTTTTGTTATGGTAGACACATTTTGGCAAATGGAATCTTTCAGTGCTGCTAGTGATGCCGGTTGGTCGCGGTACACTTTTGACTTCAAGAATCCCCACAGCCAAAAGTCACAGGGTGTCAGATAGGGCGATCTTGAGGCCATGCGTGATTAAAGTAGCGACTGATAATGCGATCCTCCCCAAATGTTGAGCGTAGCAGACGTTGCACAGGCGGAGCAATATGAGGTGGTGTTCCATCTTGCATAAAGGTGACTGTTTGGAGTGCCTGTCGCGCTTACAGTTCAGGAATAATGTTGTTCTGTAACAGTGCTACTGACCAGGGGACAGAAACTGTTTTGAAACCCGTCTGTGTGACTTCCCTCAAAAAAAAAAATGGACCAATTATGAAATCAGCAGCGAAGCCACACCAGACTGTCACTTTAGGGCTGTAGGCTTTTCACAAGGGTAGCCTCCAACAAATGCATCTGGATTTTCTGTGGTCCACACTCGACAATTGTGGGTGTTAACAGCGCCAGAGAGCGTGAAATGCGCTTCATCTGTCTAAAGCACAGTATGAAGCCAATCGTGCTGCTCTTCCATCTTATTGCATACCAAATTGCAAAACCTCGGCGAGAGTCGAAGTCAGGAGGTTTCAGTTCTTGCTCATGTTGCAACTTGTAGGGATACCGTTTCAGAGTTATTCGCAATGCTTTCCAGACACTGCAGAACGACACCCTGTCTGCCTCGAAACTTCTCGAACACTGCATCTCCCCCACGTGCAGCAACCGCCGACATGGATTGCACCGTTTGCTACACTGTCGGGCAACAGCAGCGGCTGTTGAGGGACGTCCACTTTTTGACGAGACGCCAAAGAACCTGTAGCTACAAATTTCATCATCATTTTCTTCAATGCAGAAGATGTTATTGGTCCTTTGCTATCTCGCATACCTTTCATGTAGCGATATGCTCGCAATGCCGCAATGGCACTTTCCGAATTCTTATAATAAAGTTTAACTAAGAGCGCTTTCTCAACTATGGACAGCATTTCGATGCATACAAAGCTACGATTACCATTAGTTGTTCCTTTTATATCACTTGTTGCTTTGCATAATCCTACATCAGAAATCCGTCAGCGTCATTTGTTGGTCGCCAACAGAACTATTGTTTTTTTGATGCCCACAAAACCCGGTTTCTTTTCCATCCGTTTGGTGCAAACCGTATCTTTGTATCTTGATTCGTTTTCGAATTATTCATTTTTAAATTTCGTCCTGACTTTTTGATCACCCGGTATAGATATAAATAATTCTATTATTGGCAATAACAATTAGCACAAATATTAAAGGAAGTTCCATTTGACCTCAACAAATAAATTATTTATAAAATATTAATAAATTATGTATATATATATATATATATAAGACAGTATATGCGCACAAAAATCGAAAGAGGACAAATAAGGGGTGATTTATACGTACGACCATTCTCTTTTACAATTCTTACTCTTTTTACAAGTTACTATATATATATATATATATACACTATGAGGAAGAAAGTGACGGGACACGACAATTTAACGACATAAAACCCATATTTATTAAAAAATTAATAGGAGTAGGGCCTCCTTGGCTGCGATCACAGCTGCAACCCTTCTGGGCATGCTTTCCACTAAATTAGCCTACTGCAAGAGGAATTTCCTTCCAAATGTTTAACAGGAAGTTACATAGTTCAGGCTTGCTTTTGGCGAGTGGGGTGCAAGCCCTCAACCGACGGTCCAATCGTCCCAGAGATGTTCAATTCTAAGATCATAGGCTCTGCGCCGGCCACTCCATGCTTTTAACGTTGTTGTTCACATACCATTCAAGAGTTCTCTCCTTGCAACATGGCATGTTGCGTTGTCGTCTTGATACCAGCAATCATCCATACCGTACGTTGCCCACAAGGTAGGAAGGACATGATTGTCGAGAATATCACAGTATCTATCGGCATTCATCGCACCATCAACCTTCACCAGTGGCCAGCCCCATACCAGGAGAAACAGGCCCATACCATCAAACTTCCTCCACCAAATTTTACAGTTGGGACTACACACTCGGGCAAAAAGTCGTTCTCCTGGTAAACGCCATACCCAAACACGTCCATCGGAACGGAAAAGGGTAAATCGTGGACTCGTCACCCAAAGGACGCGTTTCCAGTCATCCAGAGCCCAAGTACGGTGGTCTTTGGCCCATCGAAGGCGCGCTTTTTTGTTGGTTTTCGTAATCAAAGGCTTATGGGCCGCCGAACGTCCAGTGTAACCCAACTTATGGGCCTCGATACGAAGAGTCTTGGTCGAAACGGCCACACCTGTGGCTTGTCTAAACTCATTAGCGATGTTATCCATAGATGTTTGATGGTTTCTTCGAATCTCCCTGCCGAGCACCCACCGGTCCCCTGGTGAGAACTGTAGGTCTTCCACTTCGGGGTTTGTACTGACAGTGTCCCTCAGTCTTGTAGCGACACACAACACGTGCTACAATTGATTTTGAGTAGTGACGGAGACGGGATATCTCCCAAATTGACACCTTGAAAGATGCAATCAAACCAACACACCTTTCTCGAACTCAGACAACTCTTCCTGTGGCGGCATCTTGACAAAAACAACTCTAGTCGACTCCACAGTGTATTTATAGGGATATGGCTGACACTTGACACCTATTATTGCGCATGTGTCAGCTGTATTGTCGACTTTTATACTTTTCGAGGGGTGAACCGTCACATTCTTCCAGATAGTGTATATATATATATACTTATAAAGACTAAGTTGTAACTTAGATATTAATGTTAGTGTTAAAAAAGATATTTCTTCCCTATCTGGCTTCGAAAGATCCATGACTAATTTTTCTTAAGTTACCAATCTTGTTACTTTCCTAATAACAGATTACTCAAAAGTTCAGTAGTGTTTTCTGCAACATTCAGCTTTCAATATTTCTTATAATTTTAAACAAAACAAAACATTTAATCGTTAATACACAGACATTAATAGCAAGCATTAAAGAACGATTAATTAATTAATGATTACACATAACATATGCATTAAAAATTAATTAATTTATGATTAATACTGCATTAATTCCTGATTATTTTCATTTATTACAATTTATTCAGAAACTAATTTCTGAAGCTCTAACTAATTTAAGACTCTGCTAGTTAATTTCCTTTAACCAGGAATATATTTTTACATATTTTAAAAGCCGTAACTTTTTTGTAATAATTAGCTACAAATTAAAATTACGATCGGTTAATATATATTTACTTAGGTTCGTATGATATTATTTCTGTTAGTCAGGATGAAGAAATAAAAGTATAAATAACTAAAAAAAAAAAGAATACAAAGAAATTATAAAAAATAATTATTTAATAAAACTAGCAACAAAGAAGAGGGCCTGATGGCCGAGGGAATAGTTCTCTAGCGCTCGGTACTACAAGTTTCAAGTCCCAGCTGTGACATGGATGCATATAGTGGTTCGGTATCTACCTTAAATAGTTGGTCCCATTCTAAAAACTGTAGAGCATTGGACGTAGGGCAGAAATCCCTACCACGTAAAAAGAAAACAACATCTTCTGTTTCGGAATTTGGCTGACTTAGGCCATTGACTGGCGTGCCATTGAAGAAGAAGAAACAATAAAGAAATAAATTAATTGCTTACTCTAGAAATTATAGTTCTAATTTTAAGAAACGTATATAAATGAAAAACATTTACTTTTAAAAGTTCATTTCAAGGAAAAAAAAAAAAAAAAAAAACAATAAATTTATTTTAATTAAGTAATTTGCGGCATGACATGTTTGAATATTAATATATATTGGGAAATGTTTAATTAATGCATAAGTACTGCTTTTAATTTCCATTTATCTGTTTAATTTATTTTAGATAAATTAAATCTAATATTGTCACTTGAATTACCTTCTCTTAAAACAAATGCATCTTTCTCATTGCGAGTCTGGTTTTGTTATTCCCTCAGAAAAATATAAACATTAATAGCTCCACTCAATCTCGAAGGTACACAAACTTACCTTTTCACCACGGACTTTTCCCCCACCAACAATGCCAACACCAACAATGCTTTAGTCTTATTATTTGTTTCAAATTCGGTGTTCTTAAATGATGCTGCTAATTGAAACATTTTAAGTAATTTATCTGACAGTCCTCATGTTAAAATATTCACACTTCACAGGACACAAACTTAGACACAAAAGATATTAAAATAACTTCTAAGATATGCAATAATTATTTGAAAACAAAATGAAACGATCACTTTTATCTGTTCCTAATCAATTCAATTTATAATGGCTTTTGATTTGAATTCAATTTATAGAAATTGAAAGCCGAGATGAAATTTAATTTAGAAAACATTGATTGAAATTAAATTGAATTAAAATGTACAGAATATATAATGAGAAATTTAAAAAATAAATTACTATTTATCTACTTTGAACGTGACATAATATTCAAGTTTTGTAAATATCACGCAATAAATAATATTTGTATAATAATAATCAAATTTGTACAAGTCATATCGCATTTTATTATTATCTCATATTATTTTTCAGGGCGCTATTAACTTTATATTAGTTCAATCCCGTACTCAAAAGTCCCTGTTCCATTTTTAAATAAACATTTAACATTTTTTAAAAATAATAAATAAAATATTTTTTTTTTTATAAAAATAGCATAAAATAATTCAATTACATTTTCTTATTAAAAAAAACAATATATACATAATATAATATATAAATATCCCCCATTTATCCATCCATGTATCTTCCTGTAGTTCATTAAAATACCTCAACACCAGCAGGACAGAATACTCAATTCTTGATCTACTTGAAGCACTTGAACATTATAAATTGTTAATACAGTTAATTGAATGCCAGGTACAACTCCAGAGTAGAACAGTGAACTGGTACATATAGTGAACTAGTACATATAGCAGAAAAGTACATATTTTTCAAAATTTTAAAACCATAGATAGAGGATATATATATATATATGTATAGAACAATAGACACAACATATGAACAAATAAAATGAAACAATAGATATTTTTAAGTTAAATAATTTGAAATATGATAATTTTAGTAATATACATAGGAAAAAGCTTAATTAAAGCATAATAATTGATTTAATTTCCATTTATCTGCTTGGTTTATTTTAGATAAATTAAATTTAATATTGTCACTTCAATTAACTTTCTCTTAAAACAAATACATCTTTCTCATTACGAGTCTGGTTTTGTATGACAGTTATTACTCAGAATAACATAAACAATAATAGCTCCACTCAATCTCAAACGCACACAACTTACCTTTTCACCACGCAGTTTTCCCCACCAACAATGCAGGCTCAACTTCCACAACAAATTTATCTTCAAAAACTCATATTTGGTCTCTTACCGAAATTCCTCTTCCATCGAGGGCGAACTATTTTCCAACTCTCAACATCTGAATAAACTTCAAAGACCTTTAAAGATTCGCGGAGGAAACGAACTTTATGTTGAGGTTCAAGGCCGACAGGAGATTTCTCCCCCAGAATCTTGGAAGACTTGGAGAACAAATCTCTTCCCTTTGATGCAAGGGGGAGTGGGTGGACGAGAAGGGGGTTGGGGGGGGGGTGACTAAGAGATTTCTCGATCTTTTGAGGGATGGAGGGTCTGAAATGATTTAAAAGAGAAAGAGAGATTTACAGCTTCGTCCTCTCTGAAGATTCAGGGCAGTGTTGTTGACTCGAGTGTTCCGCTAGGTTAACTCCAATCACAAAACAGATTGTTGGGATTTACCACCCCTCATCCCCCTAAGACACAATGGGAAGGGACAAATGAATGATCGTCTGCTTCTTCTAGGCTGTTGACACTAATGCAGGAATTTCGTGCAGGCCACAATATGTTTGAGAAACTGGTGGTTCCTTTCTGCTTGGTGGCCTGCAAAATTTATTCGTCCAGTTCATTTCGCATAATATTTCAGCTAATGCTGACTAAATACAAACCAACGTTTCAGTTTCCGCTTGGTGAGATTTTAATGGTTTGTAAGCGTAAAATGGAGATAAGTTTGGGTTGCCGCGACCTAATAAAAGTGTCATTCTCTTTTCACAAAATGTGAATGAGAAAGTCACTAAACAATTTGCGTTAGAAATTAGTTCCACTAATTGAATTAGTGGGTGTGCTTAAAAATATTCTACTGCTGATTCAATTAACAATGTCTAAGAATAAATTCAGCTGCAGAAATGAGTTTTGTGTATTATTTCTTTCACTGCTTGAGTGGCTAAACATTTTCTATGTAATAATAATTACGTTAACGGAGAATGCCGGCATTGTTGTCTAGTATTTAAAGACTGAATGACTCAAGTCTTATTATTTGTTTGAAATGCAATATTCTTAAATAATGCTGTTAATTGAAACATTTTTAGTAATTTATCTGACAGTCTTTTATGTTAGCAAATATTCACACTTCATAGGACACAACCTCAGAAAAGATGTTAAAATAATTTCTAGGAAATGCATTAATTATTTGAAAACAAAATGAAATGATCAGTTTTATCTGTTGCGAATCAATTAAATTTATAAAGGACTTGATGTGAATGTAATTTATAGAAATTAAAAACACAGAGGAAAATTATATAGAAAATGTTGATTGAATTAAAATTGAACTAAAATTTACAGAATATTCAATGAAAAATTTCAAAACAAATTACTTTTAAGCTACTGTGCATATATTCATGTTTTATAAATAGGAAGCTATAAATAATATTTTTATAATTATAATATAAATTTATTTGAAATTTAAATTATTTTAAATATAGTTCATTGAATGCATGGTACAAGTCCACAGTAATATAGTGAACTCAAGCAAATATATTTTTGAAAATTATACAGTATAGAAAAAGATTATATATATATATGTATATATATATATATATATAGATATATATATATATAATTCTAATTCATAAGTTTCATTAGACAATAAAGACTAATACAAATATTAAAGGAAGTTCCGTTTGACCCAATTATAAATTATTAATTATTAATAAATTATAGAGTCTCTTCGTCTTCAACGCGTTCTCTGCCTTCTTTGAACTGTTTATACCACTTTTAAACATATTTTTCTCATATAGGAATTCTCACCGTATGCCTTCAGCTCATTTTATACTTTTCCGCAAAGAAAATTTAACGCAAGTTTTTGCTCAATTAATTCAGACATTTTAAAAATCGTCGGAATAATTTTTAGCGTCTTACAAATGGAAGCGTTACTGAAAGTCTCAACCTATCATTGTGTTTTGAAAATTTTTAAAAATATTTCGTGTATGACAAGCATTGTATTTTATTCTCCTCTTTATATCATCTATGCTGTATAACAGCGAAGGATTTGGGCCTTAAAAGATTAACGATTGTATACGCGTCAGATAGAATGAATGAAATATCTGACGTTTAAACATGTTTTGACAATTCTAGAAGGTTCAATTGAATCTCTGAACTGGAAAACTGTTTTGACTGGAAGAAAGTATAGAATCCTCATCTCGAATGCTTTTCAGGTATCAGTCGAATGATGAAATATCTTTTCATTTGAACCAGGCATTGCCAAAGGGAATAAAATACATCAGGTTTTGTAAGAGCTTCAGAATAAAATGAAGCTTTTGAATCGGTTAATGATGTAACTTTAATATCTGGAATTAGCTAAAACTTTAGATTTCGAGAAAGACAAATTTACTAAGTTATGCATGAAAATTAACCACCAATTTTCAATGCAGATTCGTTATAAACTGATATCTTATTGAAAGAATATTTGGAAAATTGTGATTTAAGGGTTATTATCATGATACAGAAAGTATAATATATTTTCGTCATGTTATACAAGTATTTAATAGTGTTTATCTACAAGTTATAGTTTGCAAAATGATTTATTTTTACTCAGGAAATAAATCTGAAAACATAAGATAAGTTTTTATTTATTATTAAATGTAGGTTGTGTTTGTCGCTCTTCGGTCATCTTTCGCACACTTTAAGCTAATTAGACAGGGATCTACAGTTTAATGTTGATTCCGAACCACTAACAAACATCCTGCCACAGTCTGGATCTGAAACTGAAGTACCAAAGGACAGAGTGCTGGCCGTTGCCCATCAGGCCACTATTAAATATAGGACAAATCCTTAAAGCATATGAAATGCAAAATATTAAATTTAAGAATATAAATTAAATTATTGATAGTTATTATTGATTTTATTTCTTTTTGGAATTTAATATGGAAAATAATAATTGGTTAAAATTCTAAAAGTTTTTATAAAACTTACAATTTTATAAAAAGTGAAATAAATTGCAATTAAATTGATTGTAACGAGTATTTCTAAATTATTAAATAAATGGTTATGATTGTTGAGTTATAATTTTAAACAAGGCAAAATATTTAATTTTTAATACGTATGTAGGGACTTTTATGTTAGAAAACAAATATCCAAACAAATTAGCTTCAATTAATTTTATATTAATTATGTTTAATTAATTATTATTCTCATTTGTTACAACTTTTCAGAAACTAATTTCTGAAGTTTCAACATACTGCTAGTCAATTTCTTTTAATATATTCTGGATATATTTTATTTTAACATATTTTTTATTTATCTTATTTGATGAAACCATAGCTTTAAATAATAGTTTGTTACAAATTAAAATTACGAATTAATTTGTTTCATCAGGTCCGTGTGTCATTATTTCTATTAGATATGATGAAGAAATAAGAGCAATAAAGAAATGAGATAATAATAATTAATAAAAAAATAATTATTATTAATAATTATAATAATAAAATTATAATAATAAAATTCTAACAATAAAGAAATGAAGTAATCGCCTTTTTTTTTTAAATTATAGCCTTATTTTTTAAGAAACGTATGTAAATATAAGACATTTACTTATAACAAAACGAAAACAAAACTGAAACAATAGAGTTTTTGTAATTAAATAATTTGGGATATGAAACTTTTGAGTACTAATGTATATGGAGAAATGCTAAATTAATGCATAAGAATTTATTTTAATTTCCACTAATCTGTTTGATTTATTTTAAGTAAATTATATCTAAAATTGTCTCTTAAATTAACTTTCTCGTAAAACAAATTTAATAAAACTAGCAATAAAGAAACAATTTAATCTACTTCTTTAAAAGTTATAGCCCTAATTTTTAAGAAACGTAAGAAACTGTGAAACATCTATTTTATTTTTGTAAGTTCGTTTAACGATATCAAAACTGAAACAATCGAACTTTTAATTAAATAATTAATAATAATAATAAAGTACTGATTTTAATTTCTAACTTTCTCCTTCATTAATACTTGATGAATGATCTCTAATATTGTCACTTAAATTAACTTTCTCTTAAAACAAATACATCTTTCTCATAACGGCTTTGGTTTTGCATAAAAGTTACTAATCAGAATAGTATAAACAATAATAGCCCCACTCAATCTCAAGCGTACACAACTTACCTTTTCACCACGAACTTTCCCCACCAACAATGCAGGCTCAACTTCCCCCACAAATTCATCTTCAACAAACTCATATTTGGTCTCTTACCGAAATTCCTCTTCCATCGAGGGCGAACTATTTTCCAACTCTCAACATCTGAATAAACTTCAAAGACCTTTAAAGATTCGCGGAGGAAACGAACTTCATGTTGAGGTTCAAGGCCGACAGAAGATTTCTCCCCCAGAATCAGAAGACTTGGAGAACAAATCTCTTCCCTTTGATGCAAGGAGAAGTGGGTGGACAAGAGAAAGGGGGTGGGTGGGGGATCTTTCTCGATCTTTTGAGGGATGGAGGGGTCTGAAATGGTTTGAAGGAGAAAGAGAGATTTACAGCTTCGTCCTCTCTGAAGATTCAGGGCAGTGTTGTTGACTGGAGTGTTCCGCTAGGTTGACTCCAATCAGAAAACAGTTGTTGGGATTCACACCACCCTCACCCCTCTAAGACTCAATAGGAAGGGACGAATGAATAATCGTCTGCTTCTTCTAGGCTGTTGGCACTAATGCAGGACTTCGTGCAGGCCACAACATGTTTGAGAAACTGGTGGTTAAATTCTGTTTGGTGGCCTGCAAAATATATTGGTCAGTTCATTTCGCATAATATTTCAGCTAATGCTGACTAAATACAAACCAACGTTTCAGTTTCCGCTTGCTGAGATTTTAATGGTTTGTAAGCGTAAAATGGAGATAAGTTTGGGTTGCCACGACCTAATAAAAGTGTCATTCTCTTTCCACAAAATTTGAATGAGAAAGTCACTAAACAATTTGCGTTAGAAATTAGTCCACTAATTGAATTAGTGGGTGTGTTTAAAAATATTCTGCAGCTGATTCAATTAACAATGTCTTGGAATAAATTCAGCCTTAGAAATGGGTTTGTGTTTTATTTCCTTCACTGCTTGAGTGGCTAAACATTTTATATGTAATAATAATTACGTTAAGGAGAATGCAGACATTTTTGTCTAGTATTTAACGACTGGATGGCTTCATTCTTATTATTTATTTTAAATCCAATGTTCTTAAATAATGATGTTAATTGAAACATTTTTAGAAATTTATCTGACAGACTTTTGTTAGCAAATATGCATACTTCACAGGACACAATCTTTGAAAAGATGTTTAAATAACTTCAGGAAATGCATTAATTATTTAAAAGCAAAAATTATCACTTTTATCTGTTCTTAATCCATTCAATTTATAAGGCCTTGATGTGAATTCAATTTATAGAAATTAAAAGCAGATAGAAAAACGTAATTAGAAAACATTGAGTGAAATAAAATTCAGCTGAAATTACAGAATATTCAATGAAAAATTTTAAACCAAATTACTATTTATCTAATGTGAAGGGGACATGTATTCAAGTTTTGTAAATAGCATGCAATAAATAATGTTTGAATAATAATAATTTAAATAATAATAAGAAAATTTCTACAATTTATATCTCTTTATTTAATAATAGTACTATTTATTATTTATTATATTCTTTTAATTTATTAGTCATATCTATTTATATATTATTTTATTATATATTATTAATAACTTCATACTAGCACAAAATAATACTAAAAATGTCATGTTTCAACATAAATAAAACATTTTTTATATCAATGTAATAAAATAATCCAATTATATTTTCTTTTAAAAAATTATAAAGTACGTAATATAATAATATACGAATATCCGCTTATTGTATCTTCCTGTAGTTCATTAAAATACCTTGGCTGCGCAGGACAGAAAAATAATTTCTTGATCAACTTCAAGCTATATAGTGAAAATTGACACATTATAAGTTGCTTAATAAAGTTCATTGAATTTAGTACGATCCACAGTATAATTATGAACTCAATGCATACATTTTTGAAAATTTTGCAACAATAGATAGCAAATGATTTTTTGAAGATCTGTAGATTATTTGAAGATTATCCAGTAAACAAATCATATAAAAATATTTATTGTATGACTATGAAATAATTTAGTTCATCACAAAAAAATATTTAACTAAATGTAATTTTTAAAAATATTTTTATTATTAATTTGTTTATCGATCCATAGAAAAATTAAATAAAATTGTGTTAAATGAAAGAAATTATATAAATAAAATTTTAACAATGACCAGGATTCACAACTGATTCAGTTCTTTCAAAATCTGAAACTATTATTTTGTTTTGAAAATTTTTCAAACTATTTCGTGTATACAAACATTGTATTTTATACTTCCCTTTATATCATCAGTGCTGTATAATAGCCAAGGATTTAAACCTTAAAGAATTAACGATTTTAAACGTCAGATAGATAAAGAAATTCTATCTGTCGTTTAAACTTTGTTTTCGACAATTCAAGAAGGGGCAATTGAATCTCTGAACTGGAAAACTGTTTTGACTGGAAGGAAGTATGGAATACTAATCACGAATGCTTTTCTGGTATCAGTCGAATGATGAAATATCTTTTCATTTGGACAGTCATTGCCAAAGGGAATGAAATATACCAGGTTTTGTAAGAGTTTCTGAATAAAATGAAGGTTTTGAATCCGTTAGTGATGTAACTTTAATGTCTGGAATTAGCTAAAACTTTAGATTTTGAGAACTAAAAATTTGCCAAGGGATGCATGAAAACTAATCAACAATTCACTGGTTATAAACAGATATCTTATTGAAAGAATATTTGAAAAATGGTGATTTAATAGTTATTATCATGATACAATAAGTATAATATATTTTCTTCTTGTTATACATGTATTTAATAGCATTTTTGTACAAGTTAAAAAAATCAAAATAATTTATTTTACTCAGGAAATAAATCTGAAAACTTTTCTAAGATACGTTTTTATTTATTATTAATTGTAGGTTTGGTCTGGTCATTTAGGTTTGGCTACTGTCCTTTGTTTGCACACTTTGAACTAATTAGACCTAGACCTTCAGTTTAACGTGGATTTCGAACCACTAGCAAACATCCATGCCATAGCCAGGATTCGAACCTAAAACACCAAAGGCCAAAGTGCTAGCTGATGGGCTATCAGGCCCTCTGCTAAATGTAGGGCAAATCATTAAACTATAAGCAATATATAAAAAATATAAAATTTTTATTGAATATAAATTAAATTACTGATTGTTATCATTGATTTTTATTTCGTTTCTGAATTTATTATGTAAAACAAATAATTGGTTAAAATCATCAGAATACTGTATAAACCGTCTGTATAATTTTATGAAAATGTAAAATACAATGCTATTTAATTGGATTATTTCTAAATTATTAAAACATTCGAATGTAATTTTTCTTGTTCTGTTTGTTAGTGACTCGCACAATTAAACGCTCATGAAAAAAAATGGTGTTTCCATTTATAATAAAAAAAAATTAGCCTATAATTTAGGTTATATATATATATATATAAGGTTATACATATAAATTTCGATATTATGTATATATTAGGTTTATAAAAATTATTAACATTTATTATTATATATATAAGATATAGGTTTATATATTTAAGATTTTACAATTAAATTTTTCGATTTCTCTCATTGCTTGAAAAATCATCTCACTTTTTTTCCCCTTTATAATAAACTATCGTAATAAACTACTCCTGAATATTACATGGAATTTTGCAGAACATTGCGATTTTCAACTAAGGAATATTATTTTATTACAGATGAAATAGCATACTAACAGATTACTCAAAGTTCAACTTAATGTTTTATTTTATTATTATTCTTTACAAACAAGGACACAAAAAAAACCAAAAAATAATTTTAATCTCCATGCCAACATTAATTTTCTTTCTCATCATAATCATAATCATAATAAACTAAAAATTCAAAAAGACTTAAATACGATTTTCTTCCATTCCCACAATTTAATGACAACCAAATTTGCATTATTTTAAAGAACAAACGACGATAAATCACAAAGAAAAGGATAATAATAAAAAATAAGTCAAATATTTGTCCAATGACAAAGAAGAACTTGTGCGGTTTTAATTCTTCGTTTTCTTAATCTAAATTTTATCGGGATCCGATTTTCAACCATTTCCCTATCCTGTTTTTTTAAACGAGTTCTTAATCACTTAATCAATCGACTCGTTTAAAATTTCTCCAGAGAAAAAAAGGGGAAAAAAGGAAAGAAAACAGGATCCATGGTTCCGAAGGGCTCATTTTCAAACCAGGAATCGTCGAAGACGTCGTTATGTAAGTTAACGCTGCAAAAACCTGTGGCCAGTATTTGAAGTTATATTTTCTTTTCATAGCCATTTGGGAAAACCAGAATTAAAAAAGCAGAATCAAATTTTATTTTTATCGGTTAATTTTTCTTTTACATAAGATCGTATTGGAAACACTTTCATCAATTTCCTATAAAGTCAATAATTTGTGATGTATTAGAGTAATACATTAGACATCGTATTGTTTAAAAGAGAAAATGCAAGTAGTTTTAGTTCAATTAAATTTTTGAAACAATATGTATTATTTTACTATTAATACTTCCTTTAATTTCCAATAAAGTGAATAATTTGTAGAGTAATGACTTAACCATTGTATAGTTTAATGAAAAAAATGTAAATAGTTTTTAGTTCAATAACATTTTGTGAAACAATTTTTATTTTACTGGTAATACTTTCATTAATTTCCAATAAAGTCAATAATTTATGATGCACTAGAGTAATACATTAGCCATCTTATAGCTTAAAGAAAAAAATTTAAATAGTTTCATTTAAATTAAATTTTTGTGAAATAATATGTATGTTCTTTTAGATGAATTGGAAAAAAAAGATTAGCTGCCAATATTAGATGATTAAATACAGATCGCCCGAATGAAACTTTGTTTTGTTATTTACTTAAAATTGTTTATGTGCAATGCAAAATTATTGCTATATATATATATATATATATTACAGTAAAATTTGGTGAAACAAATTGTGCGTTATTTTAGACAAATTTGGAAAAAACGGTTGGCTGTTAATATTATATGATTAAGTCGCGAGTTGAAATTTTATTTTTCTATTTACATAGAATTGAATTGAACTAAAAAATCCTTACTGTATTTCATAAAATAAAAATAATTTATCGAGAAAAACGTATTTGTATTTGATAATTGTATCTTCGATAAACTACTTTAATTTTATACAATATAATTAAAAATTGTGATTTTCTCAGTTTCTTAATAAGATATTTTTATGTCTGAGATTTCAAATTTTGTTTTTTTATTTTGTAAGTTTAAAATTAGAATAATTCCATATTATTTATCATATAATACAAAAAATTACATACTGTACCATTTATCATATATACGGAAGAAATATTCGCATATTTAAAAACTGAATAAACTATTGAATATTATATTTAACAACTCACAAAAAGGGAAGATTTTCATGTACTGTAAAACCACATGATTCAAGAAAATACCAAATGTTAAAAATGGGAATGTGATATATAATACATTATGATACCGTGATATATGTATTCAAAAAAAAAGGAATTTAAATAAATTAAAAAAGGTAGGCCATTAACGAAAACTAAAAGAATAAAGAAGAAATAACCAAACATTCCTGAATTCATTACTTAAAACTTTTCAATTCTTTTACACCACCCGATAACAAAATTACTTAATGATGAAAACCATTATAAAAATTCTCAAAATCTTATAACACCATTCATATCTTCCAGACTTGTTGAGGAATCGAAAAGTATTCGAAAACAGACAGCAAAAAAAAAAAATGTCCCAAACGAATCTCAAATAACGTTTTTAATCTTTACCAAGTACTCCATGGAAAAAAATTAATTAAAACTGCTAAAGCTCCAACTAAAAAAAGAAAGGTGAGGAAGAAAACACAACTCGGAGGAGTTTGTGTTTGGGAATGGAATGGGTCTATCAACATTTCTTCTAATAGTTTTCCTACAGTTTTCGCAACCGACTTCTAGCCATCCAATCACTATCATCGTCTTGGTGAAAAGTCCTTTTTCTTTTCTTCTTTTCTTTTATTTCGAGTTCCTTCTTTTCTTCTTCTTATTCCCCAGATTCGAAAAGATTGCTTTCCATTTGAGATGTTAAGAGCTGGAAATGGAAGAAAAGGTGGCTGTAAAATGAACCGTACCGCCAACCATTTTATCTGATGATTCCGTTTTATGTGGCTGGCCTTACCTCCCCCGAATAAAATCGGCGGATGTTGTTTGCAGACGGTCAGGTTTCTTGTTTATGAAGGAAACAACGCCGTGCCTCTCTTGGATGGGAAAGGGGAAATTACTTTTCACTTGGCCGGCTAAAAGATATTAGCGGTTTTATTTCATGGGCTGCACATGCAGTTCAATGTGAAAAGTAAACAGAATCTCTTAACAACATATATGAAAAAATGCGATTTATTTATTTTTAAAAAATATAAATTAAAGTCTTATTGTGTAAATTAGTTTAACTCGTACCTAGTTATAATCTTCGTAATTTCAGTGTACGAGGTTCGAATACTTCGGTGACATGCGTGTTGCAGGCACTCTCACGTTGGAGGAGACTGGGATGAGAATTGAAGGAAGAGGGATGAGGGAGGATGTGGAGAATCGATGAAGATTGAAGAAGGAGAGATGAGGAGGAACTATTTTCCAACTCTGAACATCTGAATAAACTTCAAAGACCTTTAAAGATTCGCGGAGGAAACAAACTTTATGTTCAGGTTCAAGGTCGACAGAAGATTTCTCCCCCAGAATCTTGGAAGACTTGGAGAACAAATCTCTTCCCCTTGATGCAAGGAGTAGGTGGACGACCAGGTGGGGGGTTGGCTGAGAGCTTTCTCGATCTTTTGAAGGATGTAGGGTCTAGGAAATGGTTTGAAGGAGAAAAGAAATTTACAGCTTCGCCCCTCTCTGAAGATTCAGAGCGGTGTTGTTAACTCGAGTGTTCCGCTAGGTTAACTCCAATCACAAAACAGATTGTTGGGATTCACCACCCCTCACCCCAAAAGACACAATGGGAAGGGACGAATGAATAATCGTATGCTTCTTCTAGGCTGTTGGCACTAATGAAGGACTTCGTGCAGGCCACAACATGTTTGAGAAACCGGTGGTTCCATTCTGCTTGGTGGCCTGCGAAATTTATATTCGCAATTTATATTATTAATTTTTCGCATAATATTTCAGCTAATGCTGACTAAATAGGAACAACGCTTCAGTTTCCACCTGGTGGGATTTTATTGATTTGTAAGCGTAAAATGGAGATAAGTTTGGGTTGCCGCGACCTAATAAATGTGCCATTCTCTTTCCACAAAATTTGAATGAGAATTTCACTAAACAATGTTCTCGTTAGAAATTAGTCCACTAATTGAATTAGTGGGTGTGTTTAAAAATATTCTGCAGCTGATTCAATTAACAATGTCTTTGGGAATAAATTCAGCCTTAGAAATGGGTTTGTGTTTTATTTCCTTTACTGCTTGGTGGACAAACATTTTTCATGTAATAATAATTACGTTCGCGGAGAATGCAGACATTTTTGTCTAGTATTTAACGAATGGGTGGCTTCAGTCTTATTATTTATTTGAAATCCAATGTTCTTAAATAATGCTGTTAATTGAAACATTTTTAGTAATTTATGTGACAGTCTTCCTGTTAGCAAATATTCACAATTCATAGGATGCAACCATAGAAAAGATGTTTAAATAACTTCTAGGAAATGCGATAATTATTTGAAAACAAAGTGAAATGATTACTTTTATCTGTTCTCAATCCATTCAATTTATAAGGCTTTGATGTGAATTCATTTTATAGAAATTAAAAGCAGATAGTGAACGTAATTAGAAAACATTGAGTGAAATAAAATTCAGCTGAAATGTACAGAATATTCAATGAACAATTTTAAAACAAATTACTATTAATTTCATGTGCATGTTATCTATTCATGCTTTGTAAATCGCATGTAATAAATAGTATATTAATAATTATAATTTAAATAATAATAAGCAATTTTCTTCAATTCATACATATTTGTTTTTCACTCATATTATTTTCAAGAGCCAGTAACCTGGTTCTTGCAAAATCTTATACTAAAAATTTCATGTTTCAACATGAATAAAATATATTTCTATATCGATATAAAATAATCCAGTTATATTTACTTTTAAAAAACATACAGTGCATAATATTATAATTTATAAATATCCACTTATTTAGCTTGCTGTAGCTCATTAAAATACCTTGGTTGTGCAGGGCAGAAAACTAATTTCTTGATCAATTTGAGTAGTGCATGGTGAGTAATGACACATTATAAGTTGCTTAATAAAGTTCATTGAAGGCAAGGTACAAAGTACGAAGTAGAACAAGTCGAAGATATGGACCAGGTACAAGTCCGTGTTACACATTGAGTTCACTAATGTATATTTTTTAAATTGTACAACAATAGAGGTTATATATATATATATGTATGTATATATAGCATCATCTTTATTAAAAATATTTATTGCATGACCATTAAATAATATTTATAATCGCAAATTATTATTTAATTAAATATAATGTACGAAAATATTTTTTTTTATTTAGTGCATCATTCTATAGAGAAATTAAATAAAATTATTTTGAATGAACGAAATTACAGGTAATAAAATTTTAAAAATGAACAAGATTCACAACTGATTCAGTTCTTTCAAAATCTCAACCTATTATTATGATGTGAAAAATTTTCGAACTATTTCGTGTAAGACACACGTCATTGTATTTTTTTACTTCTTTTTATATCATCTGTGTTGTATAATAGCAAAAGATTTAAGTCTTAAAAGATTAAAGATTTTAAACGTCAGATAGAGTAAAGGAAATTCTATCTGACGTTTAAACTTGTTTTCGACAGTTCAAGAACGTTCAATTGAATCTCTTAACTGGAAAACTTTTTTTGACTGAAGAAAGTATGGAATCCTAATCTCGAATGCTTTTCAGGCATCAGTCGAATGATGAAATATCTTTTCATTTGAACTAGATATTGCCAAAGCGAATAAACTATATCATGTTTTGTAAGAGTTTCTGAATAAAATAAAGCTTTTGAATCAGTTAATGATGTAACTTTAATGTCTGGAATTAGCTAAAACTTTAGATTTTAAGAAAGACAAATTTACTACGTCGGATATGAAAATTAACCAACAATTTACAATGCAGATTCGTTATAAACTGATATAAACTTCGTTATAAACTGACATATATAAACTGTCTTGAAAAAACATTTAAAAATTGTGATTTAATAGTTATTATCATGATAAAGTAAGTATAATATATTTTCTTCGTGTTATACATGTAATTAATAGCATGATAGAGATTAAATTTTAAATTACTTTTGATTTCGAGAAAAGAAAAATTTTCCAAGTTATGCATAAAATTAACTAACATTTACCAATGCAGATTCATAATAAATATATATGTTCTTGAAAGAATATTTGAAAAATTGTGATCCAATAGTTATTAACATCATACTGTAAGTAAACAGATAATTAAATAATAATATCATCAGAATTTTGTGTAATTATAATTAAAATAATATTTTTATGAAAATGTGAAATACAATGCTATTTAATTGATTGTTATTTTTAAATTATTAAAACATTTCGATATAATTTTTGTTCTGCTTATTGGTCACTCATAATTTTATTATGGGGTTTTTATTAAATTCTTATAATGTTCCTTCTAGAAAAGATATTCTTCTAATTAAGAATTAAAAAAAAAGTGATTTCCATTTGTGATTCCATGTATTTATTATTATACATATAAGTTATACGTTTTTATACATAAGAAATCCTCTCACTTGTTTTTTACCCTTTATAATAAACCATCATTCTACTGTTATATGCAGATATTATATTTTTGCAACAAAATCCAAATATTTTATAGGATAACTAATTGGCATTTATTTTCATTTTTACAATTGCTAAGTCTCAAATAAATTCCTGTTTTTTGCTTGGTTTGTTAAAAATTCAAGTTACGATTAATAAACTACTCCTGAACATTGCATGGTACTTTGTGGAAAATTCTGATTTTTAACTGATAAATATTAATTTAGTACTGATGAAATAGAATACTTACAGATTATTGAAACTTTAATTTAAAGTTTTATTTTTATTCTTCTACTTTACAAACAAATACACAAAAACAGAAAAACAATTTTAATCTTCATGACAACATTAATTTTCTGTTTCATCATAATCATAATCATAATAAACTAAAAATTCAAAAAGACTAAAAAAATGCATAATTTTCTTCCATTCCTGAAATTTAATGACAACCAATATTGCATTATTTTCAAGAACAAACGACGATAAATCCCAAAGAAAAAGGATACTAATAAAAAAAAAACAAGTCAAATATTTTTCCAATGACAAAGAAGAACTTGTGCGGTTTTAATTCTTCGTTTTCTTAATTTAAATTTTATCGACATCCGATTTTCAACCATTTCCCTATCCTGTTTTTAAACGAGTTCTTAATCACTTAATCAATCGCGTCGTTCAAAATTTCTCCGGAAAAAAAGGAAAGAAAACAGGATCCATGGTTCCGAAGGGCTCATTTTCAAACCAGGAATCATCGAAGACGTCGTTATGTAAGATGTTAACGTGGCAAAAACTGTGGCCAGTATTTTGAGTTATATTTTCTTTTCATAACCATTTGGGAAAACCAGAAATAAAAAGGCAGCATCGAGTTTTATTTTTATCGGTTAATTTTTCTTTTACATAAGATAGTACTAGTAATCGTTACATCAATTTCCTTTAAAGTCAATAATTTGTGATGTTCTGGAGTAATATATTAACCATCGTATCGTTTAAAAAAATGTAAATAGTTTAAGTTCAATAAAATTTTGTGAAACAACATGTATTATTTTACTGGTAATACTTTCATTAATTTCAATAAAGTAAATAATTTTTGATGTACTAGATTAATGCATTAGCCATCGTATAGTTTAAAGAAAAAATTGTAAATACTTTTAGTACAGTAAAATTTCGTGAAACAAATTGTGTGTTATTTTAAACGAATTTGAAAAAAAAAAAAGGTTGGCCGTTAATATTATATAATCAAGTCGCGAGTTGAAATTTTATTTTGCTATTTACTTAGAATTGAATTGAATTAAAAAATCCTTACTGTATTTCATAAAATTAAAATAATTCATCGAGGAATACTTATTTGTATTTGATACTTGTATCTTCGATAAATTACTTTTACTTTATACTATATAATTAAAAATTGCGATTTTTCTCAGTTTCTTAATTTAGATTTTTTTATTTTTTTTATGTCTGAGATTTCAAATTTTGTTTTTATATATTGTCAGTTTAAAATTAGAACTATTCCATGTTTTTATATCAAATAATACATAAATTATATAATATACATACTATATTTATCATATATACGGAAGAAATATTCGCACATTTAAAAACTGAATAAACTATTAAATATTATATTGAACAACTGAGAAGAAAGAAAGATTTTCATGTACTGTAGAACCACATGATTCAAGAAAATACCAAATGTTAAAAATGGGAATGTGATATAATGTATTATGATATCGTGATATATGTACACAAAAAACGAATTTAAATAAATTAAAAGATAAGCCTTTAATGAAATGTAAAAAAAAGAAGAAATATCCAAACATTCTGAATTCTTTACTTAAAACTTTTCAATTAATTTACACCACCTGATCAGAAAAAAAACCTTAGTGATGAAAACAATTATAAAAAACCTCAAAATCTTATAACAAATTTCACATCTCTCAAACTTGTTGAAGAATCCAAAAGAATTGGAAACAGACCAGAAAAATAAATGTTCCAAAACGAATCTCAAATAACGTTTTTAATCTTCAACCAGTCCCAAATGCAAAAAATTAATTAAAACAGCTAAAGCTGCAACTAAAAGAAAGGTGGAAGAAAACACAACTCGGAGGAGTTTGTATTCCAGAATCGAATGGGTCCATCAACATTTCTTCTAATAGTTTTCGCAACCGCCTTCTAGCCATCCAATCACTATCATCGTCTTGGTGGAAAGTTCTTTTCTTTTATTTTATTTCAAGTTCTTTCTTTTCTTTCTTCTTCCACAGATTCGAAAAGATTGCTTTCCATTTGAGATGTTACCTGGAAGTGGAAGAAAAGTTGGCTGTAAAATGAACCGTACCGCCAACTATTTTATCTGCTGATTCCGTTTTTATGTGGCTGGCCTCACCTCCCACGAATAAAATCGGCGGATGTTGTTTGCAGGCGATCAAGTTTCTTGTTTATGAAGAAAACAACCACCGTGCTCTCTTGGATGGGAAAGGGAAATTACTTTCCACTTTGCCGGCTAAAAGATATTAGCGGTTTTATTTCATGGGTGTACATGCAATTCAGTGGAATCTCGTAACAACATATATGAAAAAAAATACGATTTATTTATTTTTTTAAAAAATATATAAATTAAAGTCTATGCGAATAATGTTAACTCATAGCCAGCGATAAATCTCGTGGACGAGATTCGAATCCTCTGGTGGCGTACGTGTAACAGCTGCTGCTTTTGAGGAGACTTCAGGAATGCAAGTGGTTACATTCAACTTGTGTTAGAAAGGTCAGTAGGTGTACAGTCACTGCAGTCTCTATTAAAGATGATGGCAAATTGGATTTCTTATAGGATAATCGCTTTCGCACGAGTCTTTTATATGGCGTGTAAGCAGAAGGCACACCTATCAGAACGGATTGAAATTTGATTGCAACTGAAGCGTGGCATGAAATCGAATACTAACAAATTATTCAAAGTGTGATTTAAAGTCTTATTTTATTATTATTCTTTACCAGCAAGAACACAAAAAACAGAAAACAGTTTTAATCTCCATACCAACATTAATTTTATGTTTCTTCATAATCATAATCGTAATAAACAAAAATTCAAAAAAGACTAAAAAAAGCATAAAAATTAATGCCATTTCTTCCATTCCTACAATTTATGGAAATAGAATTTACATTATTTTTAAGGACAAATGACGATAAATCACAATGAAATAGATAATAAAAAAAAAAAAATATTTGTCCACTGACAAAGAAGAACTTTATTATGATCATATTATTGTTATGTACATACATTATATTTCTGCAACAAAATTCAGATATTTAATAGGACAACTACTTGCTTTTTGTTTGCCTATCTATGACTGCGGTCTGATGGGCAATTGGTAGCGCTCTTGGCCTTTGATACCCCAAGCTTCAGGTTTGAATCCTGGTGGAGGCATGGATTGTTTTTTCTGGTTTGGTAACCACGTTAAACTATAGGTCTCGGTCAAATTGGCCTACAGTGTACCAAAAGTGGCCGTAACAAACCAGACCAAAAACAAAATTATAAGATTGCTAAGTGATCGAATTATATCTTTAATGCTCAATTTGTTAAAAATAGTCAGCAATAATTTATAAACTACTCCTGAAAATTACATGGAATTTTGTGGAAAATTAAGATTTTTAACTACTGAATATTATTTTGTTACTAATGAAATAGAACACTAACAGATTATTCAAAGTTTAATTTAAAAGTTTATTTTATTATTCTTTACAAACAAGACCACAAAAACAGAAAAACAATTTTAATCTCCATGCCAACATTAAATTTCTGTCTCATCATTATCATAATAATCAAAAAATTGAAAAGTCTAAAAATTAATGCTATTTTCTTCCATTCCTACAATTTAATGGAAATAGAATTTACATGAATATTTAAGAACAAACTACGATAAATCCCAAAGGAAAGGTTAAAAATAATATTTGAATATAAGTCAAATATTTGTTCAATGACAAAGAAGAACTCGTGCGGTTTTAATTCTTGGTTTTTCTTAATCTAAATTTTATCGGCTTCCGATTGGCAACCATTTCCTATCCTGTTTTTTAAACGAGTTTTTAATCACTTAATCAATCGACTCGTTTAAAATTTCTCCAGAGAAAAAATAAAAGAAAGAAAGAAAACAGGATCTATGGTTTCGAAGGGCTCATTTCTAAAACCAGGAATCGTCGAAGACGTTGGTATGTAAGTTAACGTTGCAAAAACTGTGGCCAGTATTTTGAGTTATATTTTCTTTTCATAACCATTTGGGAAAACCAGAAATAAAAAGGCAGCTTCGAATTTTATTTCTATTGGTTAATTTTTCTTTTATACTTCTTGTCTTTTACATAAGATCGCTCTGGTAATACGTTCATCAATTTTCTATAAATTCAATAATTTGTGATGTACTAGAGTAACACATTAGCCATCGTGTAGTTTAAAGAAAAATGTAAATAGTTTTGCTACAAAAACATTTTGTGAAACACATTGTGAGTTATTTTAGATGAATTTGAAAAAATTGTGAAAAAATGTGACCTGTATTGAAAGGTATTTTTTTCTTTTTATAACCCCTTGGGAAAACCAGAATTAAAAGAAACCAACATCGACTTTTATTTTTATTGGTTAATTTTTCTTTTATCTAAGATCGAACTAGTAATACTTTCATCAATTTCCTATAAAGTCAATAATTTATGATGTACTAGAGAAATACGTTGGCCATCGTACAGTTTAATGAAAAAAAAAATATAAATAGTCTTAGTTCAATTAAATTTTGTGAATCATTATGCATTATTTTACTGGTAATACTTTAATTAATTTCCAATAAAGTCAATATTTTGTGATGTACTAGAGTAATACGTTGGCCATCATATAATTTAAAAAAGAAAAAAATGTAAATATGTTTAGTACAATAAAATTTTGTGAAACAAATAGTATTATATTAGATCAATTTGAAAGGGTAATGTTAGCTGTTAATATTAGATGGCAAAACACATTTGTCATTACGATTTTGGTTTTGCATAGAAGTTAAAAATCAGATTACTGTAAACAATAATAACTTCACTCGATCTCAAACGCACACAACTTACCTTTTCACCACATAGCTTTCCCCCACCAACAATGCCGGCTCAACTCCCACAACAAATTCATCTTCAACAAACTCATATTTGGTCTCTTACCGAAATTCCTCTTCCATCGAGGGGGCGAACTATTTTCCAACTCTCAACATCTGAATAAACTTCAAAGACCTTTAAAGATTCGCGGAGGAAACGAACTTTATGTTGAGGTTCAAGGCCGACAGAAGATTTCTCCCCCAGAATCAGAAGACTTGGAGAACAAATCTCTTCCCTTTGATGCAAGGAGGGTGTGGGTGGACGAAGAAGGGGGTGGATGTGGGGTTGGCTGAGCTTTCTCGATCTTTTGAAGGATGGAGGGTCTGAAATGGTTTGAAGGAGAGAGAGATTTACAGCTTCGTCCTCTCTGAAGATTCAGGTCAGCGTTGTTGACTCGAGTGTTCCGCTAGGTTAACTCCAATCAGAAAACAGATTGTTGGGATTCCCCACCCCTCACTCCCCTAAGACATAATGGGAAGGGACGAATGAATAATCGTCTGCTTCTTCTAGGCTGTTGGCGCTAATGCAGGACTTCGTGCAGGCCACAACATGTTTGCGAAACTGGTGGTTCCATTCTGTTTTGTGGCCTGCAAAATTTATTGGTCCAGTTCATTTCGCATAATATTTGCGCTAATTCTGACTAAATACGAATCAACGTTTCTGTTTCCGCTTGGTGAGATTTTAATGGTTTGTAAGCGTAAAATGGAGATAAGTTGTGTTGCCATGACCTAATAAAAGTGTCATTCTCATTCCACAATATTTGAATGAGAAAGTCACTAAACAATTTGCTTAAACATTAGTTCACTGATTGAATTAGAGGGTGTGTTTAAAAATATTCTGATTCTGATTCAATTAACAATGTCTTAAAATAAATTCAGCTGCAGAAATGGTTTGTGTTTTATTTATTTCACTGCTTGAGTGGCTAAACATTTTATATGTAATAATAATTACTTTATCAGAAAATTCAGACATTGTTGTCTAGTATTTAACGAGTGGGTGGCTTTATTATTTATTTGATATCAGTATTCTTAAATAATGCTGTTAATTGAAACATTTGCAGTAATTTATCTGGCAGTCTTCATGTTAGCAAATATTCCCACTTCATAGGAAGTGATCTCAGAAAAAGATGTTCAAATAACTTCTAGGGAACGCAATAAGTATTTGAAATCAAAATGAAACGATCACTTTTATCTCTTCCTGATCAATTCTATTTATAATGGATTTGATTTGAATTCAATTTATAGAAATAGACAGCAGAAAGGAAACTTAATTAGAAAACATTGATTGAAATAAAATTGAATTAAAATTTATAGAATATTCAACGAACACTTTCGAAACAAATTGCTGTTAATCTACTGCGCACGTGATATAGCATTCTCATTTTGTAAATAGTAATCAATTAATAATATTTAAATAATGATAGATAGTATATATATATATATATATATATATTGATAGTTGGGTCATACCATATAAGAAGAATGGTTTTAGTACGAAATCACCGTCTGTTCAGTCACTGTCTTCCGGTTTTGACTGTATGACGGCCTGTTCAATCACTTTCATAAAAAAAAAGAAAAACATCACTTCTTACCAACTCGTGGCAGAACTCTCCTTTTTTTTTTTCTTCAAAAATCTCCTGTTAAGAAATTCCATCGAGAAAGGGGTCAACCTCCCTCATATCTCGTTGGAGTAGACATTTCTCAGCTCATAGTCTATCACCCATCACGATGGAACAGCTAATGGTGTAGTCCATATTACATCTGTAGTTTTTCGACCTACGAAGGTCGCACATGCTATCACTAATTTCATGAAATGTCATTATCTATGACACTGAATATCTGCTATCAGATTTCAGTGCTGTTCTCGTTAGTACAAAACACTAATTTCATGTAATATAACTATCCAAAACATTGCTTATATGCTGTAAAATTTGAATGATAGGTTGTTGTCTTGAACTTGTTAAAATATATGCATTCATCTCTCCTGGGAACGGAAGGCTACAGCTGTTTCCGTGGGAAAAATGCAGCAGCAGTGATAAATTGAGCTACGAGTAAACATTCCCTTCGCACTTTACAAGATGAACAGTTGAATTGCGGAGCTGAATGGTGGAGACACATACTAAATAGTTTAGTTGTTTTTAAGCTTGCAGTGCAGCACAGAAAGTAATCGATTGAAAGCTTGTTGCATCCATAATAATGAAAAATTACCTTTGTCATGGTAACTTGCACACACCAACGTTAACGAGTTTCATTTTAGTACTCAATATCAAATTTAAAAAATTTGTACAATATTATTATAACAATGGAATCTATAAAAAAATGCTGCATGCGATTATTTTTAACAAATTTATCATTATTAAATTTATATTATTTGAAGATTTTCCAGTAAGATAACCATATAAAAAAAGAATAACCAAATAAAATCATATGACCATGGAATAATTTAGTTATTTAATTAAATTATTTCAATTAAATATAATTTATAAAAATAAGTTTTTTTATTTTTTTTGCATCACTCCCAGAAATATTAAAAAACATTGTGTTGAATGAATGAAATTATAGGGATAACATTTTAAAAATGATCAAGATTCACAACTGATTCAAGTCTTTCAAAATCTCAACTTATTATTTAGTTTTGGAAATTTCTCAAACTTTCTCGTGTATGACAAAAATTGCATTTTATTCTTCACTATATACCATCTGTGATGAAGATGGATTATAGAAATATTCACCGTTAAAATGATGAAATTATAGAAATAAAATTTTTTTTTTAAATGACCAATATTCACAACTGATTCAGTTCTTTCAAAATCTCTACCTACTATTTTTTTTTTGAAAATTTTTCAAATATTCGTGTACGACAAGCATTGTATTTTATTCTTCTCTTTACATCATCTGTGAAGGAAATAAAATTATAGAAATCGTTCGAAACCAGAAATAACTAAAATTTTTTTTCAAGGTTTCACAACTGATTCAGTTCTTTCAATTATACCTGCGTGTATGACAAGCATTGTATTTTATGCTTCTCTTTATATCATCCGTGCTGTATAATAGCCAAGGATTTTAAACCTTAAGATTAAAGATTCGAAATGTCAGATAAAATGAAACAAATTCTATCTCACGCTTAAACTTGTTTTCGACAATTCAAGAAGAGCAATTGAATCTTTGAATTGGAAAACTGTTTTTGACTGGAAGAAAGTATGGAATCTAATCTCGAATGCTTTTCAGGTATCAGTCGAATGATGAAATATCTTTTCATTCGGACTAGACATTGCCAAAGGAATAAAATATATCAGGTTTTGTAGAGTTTCTGAATAAAATGA